>JBBYHH010091536.1:0-15156 GCA_038382905.1 Daphne laureola
AGCTATCAAATTGGCGCTGTTGCAAGGGAATCAAGTGTATGTTTAGGCTGTTATTAAATCTTATGTGTTAGTTTGCATGTATTCTCATCATTCTCTGTAGTGTGGTGCACGTTTAAATTTCCATTCACCTAGTCAAGGGAGTTAAACATGACGCTTCCAGGAGGCAACCTGATGAGTATGTACATAAGCGATTATACAAGGTTGATACACTCTGGATTTTTCTTTTCAGTTACTAGGGTGAGACTTGGAGTTTGAGGTAAGTGAAAGGTTAGTTCTAAACAGGAATAGATCAAGTAAAGTCAATCAAAGTGAAGAGATGATCTCAGACGCGCGGTGCTTTTTTCATCATTTGTGCCGCGTAGTCTCCTGAGTGTGGGTCAGAGCTGTGTTGATAGGCAGAGCACCATGACGAGGTGAGTAGCCATTATTTATACGGTCACTTGCTCATCCTAGTCTATACATGGCATGAGCTCCAACCATTTTTATACTAGCACCATGTATAGATACATATGACAGTTTGGGATTGTAGGTCGATCACTGGCACTACTTAATAGCGGCATAGTAGTGTCACCAACCCATGCTCGCCATCCAAAAATGACACCTCGCTCTTTCATATTTTCATTCGATCTCCCGAGTGTGATGCTCCAATGTCAACAACCTTTCCGCCTTCGGAACCCCAACCTGCGGTACAAATCCATCAATTATCAGACTTTCCACACTTTTTATGTCAGGGTCCAAGTAAGGTCTCTAAAAACTTATCAATTGAAGACATAAGGTAATCATTAGTCTTTGAGCTCAAATGTATGATTTAGAAAACTCTGTGCTTTACTGGTTACCTTTGACCTTGCCATGCCTTATCTGTTAAATGCCTGATGTTGAATGAGAAACATGAGCATGTTTGATTTTTCTATCTATCTCTATGAGTTGTATTGATTAGTAGAGAAAACATGTTATATATGTGTACCGGGAATTGTATGTCATGATCATGAAAACATGGAGTACTTGTTTTCTACCATGTATCCTTTCATTCACACATGACATACATCCTCATGCTTTGCCTTTTCATGCATGTTTTACTCTCACATTTACAACATGCTCATTTGTGTGTCTTACCCATGCGTGACTTGTGTTACATTACACTGTGCATTTTTCATCTGCACGCACAAGTCACAACCCCTGTTTCTAGAGTCCTTATGTTATTATTTACTTATCTCATGGACTTTAGAAATTTGTACTTATTAAATATAATTTTTAGGTGCAAAAATTTGTAAATAGCTTATAGCTATCTCCTTACATTCTTGGAGTCTCCTAGGTCGAATGTTTAGAAGACCCGCACCATCCATGGTATTAGGCAACCTAACTTGGTCCCCGAGGTATGAATTTTCAGACCTTCTCTATTTTACTTCCCTCTTTAGTTGCATGAGGACATGTTGGAATTTGAGTGTAAGGGGGAATGTATACTTATTGTATGAGGGGTTTGAAAAGATGCTTTTTGATGTGTTTCTTCCTTTAAACCACTCAATAAGCATCTAGTTTTTTTCTTTTTCTAGGACATACTTAAATTTTCAAAATTTTCAAAACTCACTAAAAATAGTTCCATTTTGTGCATAAAGTTAAAAATTAAAGTTTTGTAAGTTAGTGTATATCGGAAATGAAGGATGTTATATGTTGTCAATGATGGATATACTTGTGAAATGCTTAGTTTGAGTGTGTTTATAGATGAATCTTTCTTGCTTGGGAGTGTGATGAATATTGTGTGATTCTTTAAAATTAGAATTGTATAGTGTAAATTGGAGATAATAGTAGTCTTGAGCATGAAAAGCTTCGTATGAGGACAACCGGAAACCTAGGTTAATAGTAATTGTAGGAAACTTGATTTAGCTAAGCTTGTGAATCGGTATTGCTTGGTGGGTACCTAGTATTTGTACCTGAAGCTTTCTATTGAAGTGAAGGAATAGGGGTCTCGCGACTCTAGCCCGCTCAATTCAAGGGCAAACATTTGGTACAAATATACGTTAACTTGTACCTTAGTGTGGACGAGCCCGGGATGATACTTAGACATGTTTTCGGCTACACCGTATTCATGGCCTATAGTCCCTCTCTTAGGTTCCCACCCTGAGTGCTTAGGTAACCATTCACACACTAAGAAAATATAAAATGGGTGTAAAAATAGAAACGTACCTGGAAAAAGAGAGAAAAAAAGAAAAAAAAGAAAAAATGTGTAAAAACAGAAAAACATCAAAAAGAGAAAGTGAATAAAAAGTCGTAATGTCGATAAATAAAGTGAGAGTATGAGAAATAAAAAGTGTGCAACAATGAAGCAAGCCACATTCACTTGTTAAATCTTGTGGCTGAGTGGAGACTATGAAAACAGGAGTCTACGTTTTCCTTAGAAGTAATAAGTGCTCAAGGTCTATGTACTTCTTTCATTTCTCTATGCAATTGTACTTCAATTCTTCACAATGTATTCACTTGTATCTTTCATAAGAGTTAGGTTTTTCCTTAAAAGTACTCAGACTAAGATGAATTGTATATATTAGATTACATACACATTCTGATTCTGTTTACATTTACTTACACCAAAATTGACTTTTTTATAAATTTGTAGGTGCTTAGTTTAGGAGTCTTTGAGTCTTTACTTTCCTAGATGCTTGATTTGCTAGGGAATAGAAAATGTTTGAGTGTAGGGGTGTGATCATTGTACAAATATGTCCACTTTTCCACTACATTTAGAGCATTAAATCCATAACTTTTCCTGCTTTTAATGATAGATGCACATTTTACTTATGAATTCTGAAGATTAGAAGGTGCGTATGTCTGGAGGTGATTAGGAGCTCAATATGCCCAAATGTCGAGCAAAAAGGAAGGAGAACAAGCTTCAAGCAATTCTAGAGGGACTTAATTATACCAAAAAGAAAGGATGATGATCAAATTGCAAAATGAAACAATTAAAGGCCCGGGTGCATGTACGGGGCGCTAGTTCCGCTCCTCGAACTAGCGCCTCCGTTTCGTCGAGGCAGACCTAGGGCGCATAAACGGAGCTTTCAAATGGCTCCATAACTAAGTCACGATGCCCTAAATGGCACCACGAAGGTGACTCCAAGTGGCGCCTCCGCCAAGCCCCGACGCTCCAAACAGCGGCTCCACGACGCATCAGGAAGCGCCTCAAATGGCGCCTCTAAGGTGACCCAAAAGGTGCCTCAGACATTCCAGGCGCGGTTGTAGGGCGACCCCAGGAGACAAAGTGGTGTCTCATGCATTTCCAAGGTGCACCACGGGATTGTACGGAGGACTTCGGTCTTATCCACTAAATATCAACGTTGTACTACCTATTTTATCCCTCTCATCTATGTTTTAAAAGAGATTAGGTCAATGGTATTTTAGGTATTAGGTTTTAGTATATATAGACCTTCCTAGGTTCATTTGTTGTTGTTCAAGTTGTATTTTGAGGTTGCTCACTCTTGAGCTCTTGAGCTGAAACCTTAAATTCTAAAACTAGCTTCTTAAGCTAAGCGCATTTAGCCATTCAGCCCCCTTTTCAGACGGGTTAAATGGCTGAATCTATGGAGAAGCTTTCTACGGGTGAATTCTAATCCTTACTCTGCTTTTATTTCCTTAAGTGTTATTATTTGCTTTCATGTCTACATTTTAGAAAGTTGTAGAGTATGATAGGACTTGTCTTAGTAGTATAATGCTTAGGTTGCAAGTTATTTCTCTCCATGACTATTTTAGTATATTTTGGTCTTTAAGGATGTGTTATAGCTATCATGTGTGTTTGGTGATCACAAAGACTGGCATGTGACTTAGAAGTTCAATCGAGAGTCCGAGAGGACCCTGATCGAGGTAGCCCCAAGTCTGATTGGTAGCCGTACTTAAATTCTGAGAGGACCTGAGTAAGTGCTTATTGTTGAATAGTTAGGTACTATAATGCCTCGGGAAGATCACCCTTGGACCGTGAGAGTGGCCAGGAGGTGAACCCTCTCTTATGAGCGGTGGACAATAGTGCCTGAGAGGAGAGTGAGATGAAGATAGTAACTCACCTTACTAGGTAGATCTGGAGATTCATTGCATGCTTCCTCGCTTAGTATAATTGCATGATTAGAGTAGTTAGGTTCTGATGTCTTGTAGGAACTGGTGGTAGTTTGTGATATGCTAGTGTATCTAGAAAGATGCCTTGGAATCCGATTCTAGCAAGTCAGACGATCACTGGGAGTCAGAGATGACCCCGGTCATCGATCAGTGGTATTAGAGATAATCCATACTTCTAGGAAACAACTTTAGTTTCATATGCATGTTGATTAGGATACACAATAGTACTACAAGAGCCCATGATTGCTAATCGATAGATGATGTCACTTATGCCCTCCATGGTCCATCATCCCGTATATTTTACCTTATCTTGCATATTTCATCATTCATCCACGATTCTGCCTCTTTCACTACTATTCATGTTGCATTCATGCATACTTGCTGCACAAGTAATTTTCTCTAATACTTAGACATTGGATTCTCTTGCATTTGATCCCTCATTCCTGAGCCACCATACTATGATAAGACATTGTTAAGGCTAAATGAGGTGTTTATAAATGTATTTTCTTAGTGTAGTGTTTGTCTGAGCTTCAATATGATATACACATATATCGCACACCAGTAGGGGAAAATCCTAGCAATCAATGGTCCCCTACACCCCATTAATGGCTTGTTCCCTCTCTCCTAACCATACCCAATGCCTCTTTCCCCTCTTGGATAAGGAATACTTTAACTTTGTACTACTTAGCTAAAGACTTCACTTAATACTATTTTTGGTTGTAAGACTTAATTAGCTTAGCTTAATCTAGTTTAGTTCACTTTCAAGGGAGAGATCCCTACAAGCATATTATCTAGCATATTAGGGTTTCTACCAAGAGGAGAGGTCGGCCCTTTGGCCTATAAATACCTCCCTCTACTTCATTTGTAACCTATACCATATTTTATGAAATATTTCTTCAAAGTAAAGAAAGTGTTTTAGTGTTCACACTTCTTCTTCCTCCATTTCAGCCCTTGAGGCTCTCATTTGAGCTTTGAGAATCATACCTAGGGTTGCCTCTCACATCATTGAGTTGATATCCTTGGTCCATTCTTCATCACCTGCCATTACTTGAAGAAATCTTTATCTCTATAGTTGTATTTCTTAAAGTTAGGCAACATCACTTCCGCCCATTATCAAACCTTATGATTCATGCTAGTACATAGCTAGGAGAAGGTTGTTATCAGTCACCAAGTGACTCAATGGAGATAATTATCATTCATGGTGTTGAGTAATGGATATTTCCCTCAACGCCAAGAACAAAACAGATTTCATCACCAGAAAAATAACAGAGCCAGATGAGGAAGTTGAACCAGAAAAACATGCTTGTTGGCGTCGTTGCAATGATATGGTGCTCTCATGGATTCTTCATTCAATTGAACCTGATTTGGCTGATACGGTTCTTTCTTGAAAAAATCCTCAGGCAATTTGGGAGGATCTTCGAGATCGGTTCTCTCAAGGTAATGCCACTCATGTTTTTCAGATTCAAAGGGATATATATCAAATTGAGCAGGGTCAGATGACGGTTGCTGCTTATTACACAAAACTAAAAGGGCTTTGGAATGCACTTACATCCTACGGTTCACTCGTCTGTACTTGTGGTGTTCATAATGATAGAACAAAATTGCTGCAATTTCTTATGAGGCTTAATGATACATATGCAAGCATAAGAGGACAAATGTTGATCATGAATCTGTTGCCTTCAGTACGACAAGCATATGCCTCCGTCTGTCAAGAAGAAAAACAACGAGATTTAGGCTCTTCTAGAGGGATAACTCCTGCCCTCTTTGCAATGATGGTGAAGGCAAACAACTATAATCAGAAGTTCAGAAAATTAGGCTCTGGATCAAAGAGTGATGAGCCATTCAAATGTACATATTATGGCAAGGATTTTCATAGAGAAGCTACATGCTGGAAGAAACATGGTTATCTACCAGGACACCGAGAGTACAACAAAAATCAAGCAAATAACATGAGATTTATTAGCAAGCCACTACACAGAACCCGTCGGTCAATACTGCTGGACAAGATCATCATGCAGATGTTACTCCTTCTCTCCAAGAGATAAAAAAAACATGCCTCCCAACCTCACTGAGATGCAGTATCTTCAAGTTTTATCTACCATGAACCTAACAACTCCCCAAGAAAATGCAACAGGTGCTACACTCTCAGAGATGGCTGAAGGTTTTTCAATGATTGCTCCTAATCGATGGATAATCGACAGTGAAGCAACACATCACATTACTTCATCACATAAATTATTATCTGACGTTAATTCTGCCATCTCAATGCCTCGAGTATGCTTGCCCAAAGGAGAGAAAGCTAGTATTATGACAACCGGAAATATTAAGTTCCCCAATTCTTTTGAACCTAATAATGTTCTATGTGTTCCAAGTTATAAAGTTGATCTCGTATCTGTTGAAAAAATGACTGTTGATATGAAATGTCGAAAGACCTTTTTCCCTTCTTGGTGCATTTTTCAGGATTTGGTTACAAGGACGATGATTGGTGTGGGTAAGCATCGTGGTGATCTATATTACTTGGTGACGTTGACATCTACACTTCCGAGTCCTTTGCGTGCAATCTTGGAATCTCCTCCAGCCTTTAGCATCACCGCCTTGGCCATCCATTTGTTGCATGTCTGAAGTTTTTAGCCAGTAATAAACTTCATTTTAATTTTGATTCTACTCATAATTGTGACATTTGTCCATTGGCGAAACAAACTCGTGAACCTTTTCCCATTAGTTCTATTTCTACAAAAAAATGTTTTTCTTTAGTACATTGTGACATTTGGGATCGTTACAAAATACCATCTTATTCTGGAGCACATTATTGTTTGACAATAATTGATGATTTTTCCAGATTTACATGGATTTTTTTTATGCGCTACAAAAGTGAAACTGAAAATATTCTTTGTGAGTTTTTTAATTTTGTGGCAACCCAATTCGATGCAAAAGTGCAACAATTTCGCTCCGAAAATGGAGCAGAATTTACTTCTTTCCAAAAATTCTTCCTGGAACAACGGATTATTTTTAAAAAATCTTGCATTTACACACCTCAACAAAATGGAGTTGTGGAACGTAAACATCGAAATATTTTGGAAATAGCCCATGCTCTTCGTTGTCAAGCTCACCTTCTAGCTTGGTTTTTGAGCGAATGTGTCTTAACTGCTGTTTACACTATCAATCGTCTCGCTAATTTGTTATTGAATCACAAATCCCCTTTTGAAATTCTTTTTAAAACATCATTAAATTATTCTTCTATGCGTGTTTTTGGTTGCACTGCTTTTTCCACCACTCCCAAACCTTCTTTAGAATTTTCTCCTCGTGTCAAACAATGTATTTTCGTTGGGTACCCATTTGGTCAAAAGGCTTATAAGCTTTACGATGTGCAGACAAAGAATTTTTTTACAAACCGGGATGTTATCTTTTTTTAGGATAAATTTTATTTTGATAACCCCACCTTTCCACCTACTGAATCGAAACAAATAACCACTTCCCTTCCTGTTGTTTCTAATACAGATCCTTTTTCTTATTCTCCAGCACCACTAGATATTATCCCCCCACCTTCTCCAATTCATCACCAATCGCCAACCCACCTTCACAACCTGCAGAACTTGTCTCTCCCATTTCCGACCTTGCAAATTCACCGCCCCCTCATGAACCTCCCATACTTGTTGCACCACCACCTTCTACCAATGACTTTATTGCACCCGTTCTTCACCACTATGAAAAGATTACCAAACCAAATGTTCACCTCCAACACTATGACTGCTCGCAGGTGATACTGCATCCACACCACACATCATCTACCTCACGAAATCCTTTATCAGGTACATGGTATCCATTATGTCACTACTTATCATATCATCATTGTTCACCATCACATCTGACATATTTGACTACTTTAAGTTAGGATTATGAGCCTTCTTCCTATGATCAAGTTGTTGATGATCCAAAATGGAAAAAGGCCATGACTTCTGAATTGCAGGCTCTTTATGAAAATAATACTTGGACAATGTTCCGTTGTCGGCTGGAAAATATCTCATAGATTGTCATTGGGTATATCGCATCAAGTACAAATCTGATGGTTCGATTGAGCGCTATAAAATGCGTTTGGTGGCCAAAGCTACATGCTGGAAGAAACATGGTTATCCACCAGAACACCCAGAATACAACAAAAATCAAGCAAATAACATGAGATTTATTAGCAAGGCACTACAACAGAACCCTTCGATCAATACTGCTGGATAAGATCATCATGTAGATGTTACTCTTTCTCTCCAAGAGATAAAAAACATGCCTCCCAACCTCACTGAGATGCAGTATCTGCAAGTTTTATCTGCCATGAAGCTAACAACACCCCAAGAAAATGCAGCAGGTGCTACACTCTCAGAGATGGCTGAAGGTTTGTCAATGATTGCTCCTAATCGATAGTGGAGCAACACATCACATTACTTCATCACATAAATTATTATCTAACATTAATTCTTCCATCTCAATGCCTCAAGTATGGTTGCCCAATGGAGAGAAATCTAGTATTACGACAACCGGAAATATTAAGTTCCCCAATTATTTTGAACCTAATAATGTTCTATGTGTGCCAAGTTATAAAGTTGATCTCGTATCTATTGAAAAAATGATTGATGATATGAAATTTCTAATGACCTTTTTCCCTTCTTGGTACATTTTGCAGGATTTGGTTACAAGGATGATGATTGGTGTGGGTAAGTATCGTGGTGATCTATATTACTTGGTGGCATTGACATCTACACTTCCAAGTCCTTTGCCTGCAATCTTGCCATCTCCTCCAGCCTTTAGCATCACCGCTTTGGCCATCCATTTGTTGCATGTCTGAAGTTTTTAGCTAGTAATAAACTTTATTTTAATTTTGATTCTAGTCATAATTGTGACATTTGTCCATTGGTGAAACAAACTCGTGAACCTTTTCCCGTTAGTTCTATATCTATAAAAAAATGTTTTGCTTTAGTACATTGTGACATTTGGGGTCCGTACAAAATACCATCTTATTCTGGAGCACATTATTTTTTGACAATAGTTGATGATTTTTCTAGATTTACATGGATGTTTTTTATGCACTACAAAAGTGAAACTGAAAATATTCTTTGTGAGTTTTTTAATTTTGTGGCAACCCAATTCGATGCAAAAGTGCAACAATTTCGCTTCAAAAATGGAGCAGAATTTACTTCTTTTCAAAACTTCTTCCTGGAACAAGGGATTATTTTAAAAAAATCTTTCGTTTACACACCTCAACAAAATGGAGTTGTGGAATGCAAACATTGACATATTTGGAAACAGCCCGTGCTCTTCGTTGTCAAGCTCACCTTCTAGCTTCGTTTTTGCGCGAGTGTGTCTTAACTGCTGTTTACACTATCAATCGTCTCGCTAATTTGTTATTGAATCACAAATCCCCTTTCGAAATTCTTTTTAAAAAATCACTAAATTATTCTTCTATGTGTGTTTTTGGTTGCACTGCTTTTGCCACAACTCCCAACCCTTTTTCAGAATTTTCTCCTCGTGTCAAATAATGTATTTTCATTGGGTACCCATTTGGTCAAAAGGGTTATAAGCTTTACGACCTGCAGACAAAGAATATTTTTACAAACCGGGATGTTATCTGTTTTGAGGATAAATTTTATTTTGATAACCCCACCTCTCCACCTACTGAATCGAAAGAAATAACCACTTCTCTTCTTGTTGTTTCTGATACGAATACTTTTTCTTATCCTCCAGCACCACTAGATATTATCCCCCAACCTTCTCCAATTCATCACCAGTCGCCAACCCACCTTCGCAACCTGGAAAACTTGTCTCTCCCATTTCTGACCTTGCAAATTTTCTGCCCCCTCCTGAACCTCCCATACTTGTTGCACCACCACCTTCTACCAATGACTCTGTTGCACCCGTTCTTCGTCGCTCTGAACGGATTCTCAAACGAAATGTTCGCCTCCAAGACTATAACTACTCGCAGGTGATACTGCCTCCACACCACAGATCATCTACCTCACCAAATCCTTCATCGGGTACATGGTATCCATTATGTCACTACTTATCATATCATCATTGTTCACTATCACATCTAACATATTTGACTGCTTTAAGTCAGGATTCTGAGCCTTCTTCCTATGATCAAGTTGTTAATGATCCAAAATGGCAAGAGGCCATGACTTCTGAATTGTAGGCTCTTTATGAAAATAATACTTGGACAATGGTTTCGTTGTCGGCTGGAAAACATCCCATAGATTGTCATTGGGTCTATCGCATCAAGTACAAATCTGATGGTTCGATTAAGCGCTATAATATGCCTTTGGTGGCCAAAGGTTTTACACAAACTGCTAGCATCGACTACACATATGCTTTTTCTCCCACTGCCAAGATGGTCACCATTCGCACACTTCTCGCTGTTACAGCTAGCCAGAACTTGTCCTTAGATCACCTGGATGTAAATAACGCTTTCTTGAATGGTGATCTTATTGAAGAAATTTACATGCTACCTCCTCCTGGTTTTTGGCGGCAGGAGGAGAACTTGGTATGTCGTCTCAAAAAGTCCCTCTATGGTTTGAAGCAAGCATTTAGACAATGGTTCTAAAAATTCACCGAGGTTATTCTTCATGCTGGTTTTACTCAATCAAAGGTTGATTACTCTCTATTTGTTCGGAAAGATGGTACATCCATTACTGCATTATTGATATATGTGGATGATATTCTTATAGCTGGAAATTGTTAGAAGTCCATTGCCTTGCTTAAAGAATTTCTTCAAGCGCAATTTCGCATTAAGGATCTTGGGGTTTTGAAATATTTTCTAGGAATCGAGATAGCTCGATCAAAGAAAGGAATTTTTTTATTTTAGAATAAATATGAGTTGGAAATCGTAAAGGACAGTGGATTAGTGGGAGCCAAACCAATTGGGTTTCCGATGGAAGAAAACAAACTTTCAAATAAGGGGGAGCTACTGAAGGATCCAGAGACTTATCAGTGACTAGTGGACAGATTAATTTACTTAACCGTAATGATACCTGACATCAGACATTCTGTACATATTTTGAGTTCTTTCATGCATGAACTGTTGCAACAACACATGAAAATGACATTAAGGGTGGTGCGATATTTGAAGCAAGCTCCGGAGCAAGGAATCCTTTTACACTCTGAAAGTCCTTTGAAGCTTAACGCATTTTTGTGATTCAAATTGGGCAGGATGTCCTATCACGTGTAGATCCACTTCTGGATATATTTTACTGATGAACATCAATACTCCCTTACAATCTCACAAAATAAAACACATCCCATCACACTATGTATCTCCAGACTCCAAGTCTCGGAGTACCAGAAAATTGACCATATCAAACTTATCTCGAAAGGTATTATGTGCCTACACCAACATCGACAATATCGGGCTGGGCTTGGAATTTTTTTTATGTGTCCGATTTAGTTGGTTTGTCTAGTATTCCTAACTAGTTTATGATTCCTAGTTCTATTAGGTTTAAGGTTGCTTTTGTGTTTGTATCCTATATATATACATAGGATTAGTGCGTGGTGGGTGGGTGTGTGCGTGTGTTTTGTAAGAGTAGCGTGTGTGCTTGCTTGGTGAGTGAGATTGAGAGATACTCTCATATAGCGAGTTAGTGTGATGAGGCTAAGTTTTGTGTGCTGACAACCGCAATTTTGTGAGAGATTGAGAGTTTGAGAGAATTGGTGCATGTAATTGTTGGATTGATATTAATAGTGGAGAAAATCTGTAGAATCATCACGGTGAAAAATATTATGTTGTTATTTTCCCGCGCTTCCAAACCCCAACAATGAACCTGGGCCTCCAGAGCGAGTTGATCGTCTCCGAATTGAGCAGCAACCAACTTGGAGGTGTGTTGCCGGCATTCATGGCGATGATGTCCAACCTTTCATCTTTATCAATGGAGAAGAACATATTAAGAGGAAAAGAAGGGAAACAAATGTTAGACCTTCGAGGAAAAGAAAAAAAAAGTATTGGGGTTAAATTGATAAAAAATTATAAAGTTAGAGAATGATTGGTAAATGTACAAAGGCCATTTTATTCATATTACACTAATTAACAGTCAAGTTAACGGTAATATGGACGGTAGCACCAAAACAAGATAAAAAATTCAGTTTTAGGATTAAAATATGATAAATTCTTAAAAGATGATCAAAATATGACGCATTTTAAAGTTGAGAGGACTAAAAATGGATTTTACTCAATTAACTATGTAAGTGAAAACTCATGTGTTAAAATAGAAAACCTTATTTTGACGTTATCCATTTTAATCTAGAGTTTTTCAAAATTTTGAAAACAAGGTTTTCTATCCTTAATGACTAGTTATATATTCTAGCTATTTACAAAATAAACTTGAAATGAAAACTTTAAAAATTTTTCATAACTAAACGAACCGTAAGATTGTGATTCTACTGCTCATCATGTCGTTAGAGGAGCCATGGTTGCTGCTGCTGGTCATCCCTCGTCGAGTGATTCGTGGGATGAAATTACAACACCGGCCGCACCTCATTGGAGGAGCTGATTGGGTTTGTAATGGAAACAACTATGCGAGCCAATGGTTCGTTATGCTGTCGAAGGAGGCAATTCCCATGGTTTGTTGTGAGACGGAAACAACACTGTGCATGCCTCGTGGAGCTGTTGCGTTGGAACGGGAGGGGTGATGCACAAACATGGGATAGGATTCACATATGTGGTTGGGTTTCTGGGAGGGTAAATGGGCAAGCATTGCAGTATGTTTTAAGAAGAAGGGTAAAGTTCTAATTTTCTACTAGCTCGATAAGGTTCGCGAGTCCGCTCAAGTCGAACGGGTGTAGCTCGAGACTCGGTTTGTATATTACTCGAACCTAAAATTTAACTCGAGCTCGTGTTCAAAACTCGTATAGCTCAACTCGTTTAACATGATTCGAATTCGAGTTCGAACTGGTTCGCGAGCCGCTCGGTCCGTTTTACACCCCTAAGTGCGGCAATTGCAGTGGCGGATTTAGCTATGTGGATTGGTGTCAAGTGACACCACTTAAAAAATAGAAATCCCTATATAGGTATTAATAACTTTTTACGGAGATTACCCAAAAATTAATTGATACCATTAATCTTATTGAGTTTTATTTACCTAAACTCAATCTTAAAGAAACCCATTTAATTGATCGACTCATTAATTACTACAAGTAAATAGCTTAATTACTACAAGTAAATAGCTTAGGGGCTACAGTACTACTACCTCCGTCCCGTAAAGATTGAGATATTTAACTTTAAATATTATGTTTGACTCAATTTTTAACAAAGAAGAATTTGTTAAAAATAATTTTAAAAAATATATTTAGAAACTAGACACATTTATTTAACATATGCATATAAATTATTTGATATTATATGTTAATATGTAAAAGAAAAACAATTATAGATTAAATGCTGAAAACAAAATGTTATAATTTTTATGAGACGGAGGAAGTACTAATTTAAACTTAAGACAACAAAATTCACTTTATTAAATGCGAGCATTGTGATGTAGTTTTAGGTCATGATATGTAATAAAATCCTATGGATCAATTGTAAGATATTTATGGTAGAAATATATTTTATTAAATTAATGTATAAAGTGACATCACTCAATGACAATTCTTTTGGGAAAAAGTGCAAATAAACTATCTTTCTTCTCCAAACACCATCACGTCTAGGGGTAACTGATCTCGATCAAACATGCACACAATAATTTAATGTGGTTCGTCACTTAACTAACCTACATTCACGGATGAGAAAAAGTCTACTAGAACATCTTCGAGACGATATGAAAACTACAAAAGACTCTCGTCCTAGATTCCTAGTCATCCCGTCTTCCACACCTCTTTTTTTTTCTCCCACCCTCACATCTTGTCTCTCCTCCACATTAACTTTTCTCTCATACCCAAAATCCTAACACAACTTACCTTTATAAGCTAGAACCAAAACTTAATCACATTCTGATTAGGAAAATATAATCTTAAAATAAATAAAACAACTCACGCCAAAATCCCATGACAAACTAACCGACTCTATTCCTAAAAAAACTTTATGAGTCCTAAACAAATCAAACTTAGAAGACTTGTCACCCAAAGTAAACAATCCTAGAGCCATTCACCATTCTCAAGCACAACATGTAACATGTACGCTTTCTTGTAACAACCCACACAATTGGGCTAATTACACCAGAGGTCCTCCAATATTCATAAATAAATAATTTGAGTCAATATCTAACAAACCCTGGATCCGCTCCTGGAAAAGTGTAACGCTCCTATTTTTATAACCATTTTTTTGTGAAAAATTTGAAACTTTATATATTTTAAAATCCTTTTGGAAATAAACCAAGAATAAATTTTTAAAGGTAAGTAAACACTTTTTTAATTATCAGACTAGTAAATGAAAGTGTTACTAAAATATTATGATAAAATAAGTTGTTATACATAAGTTTGAAATAACGCACAGTTAATAATAATCATGTCCCAAAATACAGATAGAGACTAAGCCATGTCAAGCGACTACAATACGTCATCACCCGGAGTCCTCTCCTCCTCATAATACTCGTATCTCGGCCCCAGCCCAACAAATTCGGGATAGTACTCATCATCATAGTACTCACTTGAAATGTAAGGGGTGAGCGTCCATACGCTTAGTAAGGAGGAGTGTATCAGACCCTTAACTAGGGTTATGATACGTCCTTAAATAAACAAGTTGACATACAATGAAACTAAGTACGATTTCTTAATAAACAATAAGCCAATCATTCGAGCAAAATGAAGAGTAATTCATGAGTATGTATAGTAAATGTGTGTCACATATCTAATGCAAATAACCAATTATTTATTATCATTACCAAATAAATCCATTGGATGACCTATAATGGGTGTGTACCACACCTACTGTAGGAATGTTCCGTCAGAAGAGCCACTAAGGATGCTGACAGTCGTCCCAGAAGATACCCATCCGAGGAAAAACTTCTCATGATCGCACATTCATAGGTCTAGTATGCTAGCGACCGAGTGAAGCCAAAGCACTATCTAAGGGTCTACATGTCACCACCACCCCCATAC
>JBBYHH010091758.1:0-24219 GCA_038382905.1 Daphne laureola
TAATATTTAGTACTATAAAAATGTTGGAGAAAAAATTCATACATTAATTGATAAATATTAAATGAGACAATTATTTAAGTATAAAGAGAATATTTAGATAGATGTGGATCAAGGGTTGAAGTGATTAGATTGAAAATTAGAGAGTTGAATGTACTTTCAGCTAAAATTTAGAGATATATGTGTAATTATATTTTAGTTGTATTATATTTTAGTTGTAATTTTTTTTAAGAAAAATTACATAAATATGACTAAATTTATGAAACATATACAAATATACCCTACACTTTATAAATATTTAGTGGGGACAGTTATCCCCACTGCCACACATTAGGTCCGCCGCTTACTAGTGGAGTACTAGTTTAGAATGATTTTCTTAACATGTTTTTTTACCAATACGAGAATAAATTAGTTGTAGTATTCATAGATAATTTATAATAAATCAGAAAATGTAGTATCTTACGTACAGTAAGTTGAACATAAAAAAATAACGTGTTCCTCGTCAAAATCACACTAATTTTAAAATTAAATAATGTTAATTATATTGATATGATAAACATAAAAAATGTCAAATTTTAAAATATCAACAAGAAAACATTTTGATTTCATTTTTTTTTTGAACATGAAAACATTTTGAATTCATACTTGCTAAAAAATCTCTAAAAAACCTTGAATATTATACTTCCTCCGAATTTTAAAAGATATCTCATTTATTTTAACTGTTTTAAAGATTAATATTTAATTCAATTATTTATAAAAAAAAATAGTGTAAAAAAATCTAGAAAATTATACTCCCTTCATACTTAAAAAAATGTCTCATTTATTTTAGATGTATCAAAGTTTAATGTTTGATTTAAATATTTATAAAAAAAAATAGTGTAAATTTTAAAAAAAAATTATATTTAGGAAATTTATATTTCAAATTATGATACACGTAAAATATATTTAACTTTAAATATTTAAATATGAATAAAAAAAATCATATATTAAATACTGTAAAATAAATAAAATAAATGAAACATCTTTTGAAATATAGAAAGAGTATTTAGAAAATTTATATTGTAAATTATGATACACATAAAAAATATTTAATTTTAGATGTCTAAATATAAATAAAAAAAATTATAAATTAAATATTGTAAAATAATTAAAATAAATGGGATATCTTTTAAAGTAAAGAGATGGTATTATACTACCAAACGTTTATGATACTTTGATGAACAGTGGCGTTTTGTCTGATCTCTTTATTTTTTTTAGTTTTTCTTTTTGGAACGACGTCGTTTCTTTCACTATCTGCAGCTTCCTTTGATCCGTTTTTCTATGAAAAGCAATTTGTTACTTTTTCCTTTTGTCTCGGTTGTAGCCTTTTTTCTCTTTTGGGCTATTACTTTTTTTTTATACATGCTTTTACTTTTATTTGGAGGTGATTTCTAACCCTCTTTCTATCCCAAAACTCACATATGCTTTTCAAAAATGATTCTTCTATAATTTTAACATGTTTGACCGTTTTTTCCATTCTACCTTTTTGCCATCTTTTCTTTTTATTTTCTTTTTCTGTTTGATTTGGACGTTTCTTTCCATTTTACTACATTTTCTATGTACTTCCTTCAAAAAAATTTCCTCTCTGTTTTAGCTCTTTTATTTTATTTTTCTTTGTGATTTTACTTTTATTTAGAGCTAATTTATTTCTAACTTTCTTTTATCCCAAAACTTACATATACTTTTAAACAATGAGTTCTACTGTAATTTTAGCATCTTTGCCCATTTTTTGTATCTATCATTTCAATGCATATTATTGATAAATAAAGAGTGCTACTACATTTCTTAAACTATTAATTATAGAAACAAAATTTAGTTTATACACGTCCTCCTTATATTTAAAGGTATGGGTTAACTTGAGATTCTTTTGGGAGACTTTTAAATAGAGTAATATATTTACGTGTATATATATAGTTGAAAAAATGTAAAATACTTGAGGTTGAATAATTAAAATAGTTAGATAAGAAGAACTACTTTTTAAGTTAAAAAAATGAAAATATACTGATAAACAAATTTTCAAAAGAAAATATGCCGCATTTTGTGAGAATCCAACAAAGAATATACATCAATTTTTGAAGACAAATGGCTAACATTTACAATAACTTAGTAGCTGCAGATATTTTGTATTTTCAAATAGAACGATATATTTTAATCATGTTAACCAAAACATAATAAATAAATAAATAAATATTTTCATGTTCTTTAGTCTTTTTAGTTTTTGTTTTATCGACTAACATTGACCTCCTCCATCCCAAAAGATTAAAGGGTTAGACTCAGGGTAAAGATTAAAGTGTATAAAGTCTTTGTATGAGTGAGTTCAGGAGACCCACTGACAATTTTTTTTTCAGAAATTATTTAAAATTTAAATGAACAGTAAAAGAATATTGGGTTAATATTACTTTTATGTAACTTTTACTAACATATAAGATAAATATTTTTTAAATAAGGATAAAGGGTAAAATAGTAAATTACATGTACTGTCAAAATACTGACTACCTTGAAAAATGCATTTTCTAGAAAAAAAATTCTAATCTGTGTGTCCTAAATTGACCCATAATATGTTTATTTTTTTGATAGACTTTGTATATGTTTATTTAATTGCTCATTAGTTGAAAGTACACTAAAAATTTGGTAAAGAATTAAAAGGTAAAGTGAAAATAGTTTAGTAATTTGAGAGTGAGAATAAAAGAAAATAGAAAATGTTAAATTCTCTGAAATGACTTAAAAAGCTTACTCTCTTCATTCTCAAATGAATGATGTGTTTCTTTTGATATTCAAATTAAAAAATTAAGGGTATATTTTTTTTTGATTAAAAATACCCCATGATTATTAGCACCTATTCCTCTCAAAATAATTTTGTTAAAAATTTGGAGTAATAGATTTGATTAAAATAATTTAATTAAATTTTTTAAAAAGAAAGATATACTAATTTTTCAGAGATATTTAAAAAAATAATAAACACTATTTATTTAAAAACAGAAGAAATATTAAATTATTTAAAAACAAATGGAATACTTTTATCCGCACCAAAGCGCGGCTTAGAAAACCTCAAATATGCATAACATGTACGATTCGTTACTGAAAGTCGAAACAAGTAATTTTGGCCTCTTGGTTTTATTTTATACGCACCAAAGCAAGTTTTTCTTTTTCATCCCTTTTAATTTTTTTTTTTTATTCTTTTTATGGTATTATTGTTTTCAAACATTATAAACAGAAGCTTTTCCCGTTTCGAAAAGCTTATGTTTCTAATTTTTATTTATTGTGATTCATTATAATTTTTTTAATGTAAATATTATAGTGCTTAATATGCTTTTTTTTAGTTTTTATTAATAAATCTTGTTAGATTTTTTTTTTAATTTTAGGGTTAATTGAACTATGAGTAATATGAAATGAACAGTAAGTAATAAAAATTAAAAACAAAGACCGTTTGAAGACAATAGTACCATAAAAAAAAGATTAAAAAAAATAAAGAACTTGTTTTGGTGCGTATAAAATACTAGTAAAACACAAGAGACAAAAAAACTTGTTTCATCATAATTATATTTTTTGTCAGATCTATTTTTTATTTGTAAATATGTTGTTTTTGTAAATCGGTTGTTCTTGATGTTTACCATATAAATACGTAATAGAATTAACATTGCTAATTTTGAAGTATATTAGTGTGATTTTAATGAAGAATACATGTCATTTTTTTTTTTGGGTGGGAAAGAGAATTTGGGAGGAAAATGGGATTGACGATTTTGGAACTCAATTCGTCTGTACCCTTTGTCGCAGCGTGTTTTTTTTTTTTTTTTTAAATTTTTTTTTCTTAATTTAAAAAGACAAAACAAAACAAAAAACGTTGCGACAGGGGACAGACGAATTGAGTTCACGATTCTGACTCTGTTTGTCATTCTATTAACTGAGAACGGTGAACAAACACATTAATGATGAGCGATGCCTAGAGCAAGTAAAGCTTTTGATATATGGTTCATTTATGTAAATAACTGCCCGAATATTATTCTACTCTATGTAGGATTTGCTCATAGCTGGTATAGACACAACAGCTCTAGCCATGGAGTTTGCAATGGTGGAGCTCATAAACCACCCTGACATACTGAAGAAAGTTCGTCAAGAGATCGATGAAGTGATTGGAAAATCTAGGCTGGTGGATGAGCATGATATCGGGCACCTCACCTACCTCCAAGCCGTCATCAAAGAAACTTTCCGACTCCACCCACCCATCCCCATGTTTGTTAGAAGAGCGACTGAGGATTGTGAGGTGAATGGCTACACAATACCACAAAACTCCACCATTTTCGTTAACGTGTGGGCTATCGGAAGGGATCCCAAAACATGGGACGATCCTTTGGAATTCCGACCCACACGATTTCTTAACGAAAACGGTGGTTTGACCTCGGTCGATCTCAAAGGGCATCATTTTCAACTACTTCCATTCGGAACAGGGAGAAGGATCTGTCCGGGGATTAGCCTGACCTTGCAAGATATCACCACTACTGTTGCTGCTATGATCCAGTGCTTTGAATGGGAGGTTAAAGGTGGTGTCATTGATATGTCTGAACGGCCAGGATTGGTTGTTCCCAGAACCAAGGCTCTTGAATTGTTTCCCACTGTTAGGTTCACTCCCAAGATCAATAATATATAATGGTGCTTTATTAATTATGATCAATATTTTGTGGGATGAAGTTAAAAATTTGTTTGGGACTTGGAAGACTTTTATATGTTATTGCATGCTTTCATGTGATGGTTTGTGTTTGTATTGGTATGTGATCATATACTTACCTGCTAATAAGTTATGGTACTAGATTCTTTAGTTCATATCAATTAATTTGTTATCCATTCTCCACAAACGCTATGTTCTTCAACACTAAAAATTATTCCAAGTTTTAAGAATGAATCTTTTCTACAATTTACAATAGCTTTCTTATTTTTGATGAATAAAAATTCTTTCCTCACATGTCAACACAAGAAATTCACAGCATTACGTTTTTTGTTTTATTTTTTCCTACTAAAAAAACATGAATACTGGGTTTCTTTTCCCATTGTTCTAAAACATTTGTGTGAGTTCGATGATGTATAAAACTTTCAGAGTATCTTAAGCAATTTGCTTTCTAACCTAATTTCATTAATCACAACTAAGCATCTATTTATAAATCTGAAGAAGGGTTAATGCAACTTAGATTAGAATTAGTTATTATAATAGACTTATTAGGAATTAGCGTGATCCTATAGGATTTTACTAACAGACTTAACTTAGGACTATGCTTGGGCCACGAACATACAAGAACCTGTAGCCGAAGTAATTACAGTTTAATCATAACTAGAATTAAATAATTCTCCCTCTCTCATTTCCAGCAAAATTGATACATTTGACTGGACACGAAGATTAAAAGTTTTGTTAACTAGAGAGTAATAGAGTAAATTAAGTATATAAGACAAAAGTCGGAATCATTAGCAAAAAAGAACGATCTGCGAAATCAAGATCGGGAAGAGGAAATCCCGCATCAAAACCATGAGAAAAATGAGGAAGAAGTTCATAACAACGAGAGATCCTTGTTCATGAAAGAAACCAAGGAGATTAGAACAGACAACCGAGAGTGGGAGTCCCGTTGGTAAATATGTACGAACCATCGGTTGTTGATGACCGTGAGAGGATCGTGAAAGCCACGACAGCCGTCAGGGATTACACCATCTCAGGACATGTTCTCACCTTTGTGGAAAACTACTCGGTTCACAGATTGACAAATGAGGACCCGAACGATAATTTGGGGCAATTATCCTCATCTGCGATATCCTGACAACGTACAACCTAACGGATGACTCCAAAAGAGAATGAGGTTTTTCCCCTTTGCCTTGAAGGACATTGCCTTCAAGTGGTATGTGAGTCTCGATCCACTCAAGATCAGAAGCTTGAAGGACTTGAAGAAGAACTTTCTGAAGAAGTACCACCCGCCCCAACAATCTTTCGAGCTAAGGAATGAAATTCTCAACTTCTAGGAGAAGCCGGACGAAACCCTCGCCCAAGTGTTAGCACGTTTCAAATACACGAACAAGAGATGTCCTCAACCGAAGAACACAAAGGAGCATAAGGTATGCACCTTCTACAATGGGCTGACTCACTTCACAACAGGATTGGAATTCCACATCAGGCGGATGGTTCATGGACAAAGTGTTGGAAGAAGCTTGAGAGCTGTTAGATCTGCTTGAAGGAAGTGAGGAACACTGTGGAAAAGACAACCCCAAACCAGGTCAAAGTAGATGACTATATGAGGTCGACAATGAGACCTCGTTATAGGCTCAAATGTCCACTCTCACCAACATGATGAGTTGACTCCTCAAGAATCATGAGAGGAGCGGTGCAAAGCAAGCTTTAGTCATAGACGAGCTCAATGCTATCAAGGAGGCCAACTTTTTCAACAAGAGCGACAAAAACAACTTTCCCAGACACAAGGAGGAAATTAAAAAAACGCTTACCTAAGGTTGAGGCATGAAGGATTTAACTATGGAAATCCAAATTGGATGACTGCAGCTGAATCAAAATACCTACAGTCAGGAGGGAGAAACATCTCAACCCCATGGGAAGAGGAATAACTTGGAGAATACTCTGGCAGCATTCATGAAGCACTAAATAGAGTTCAACATGACGTAATATGAAATTACAAGTGGGCCTGCTAGAAACTAGTGTCAACAGTCTTCAGAAGAACAAGAATATCCTAAGCGATACCGTTGATCCATAAGGTCAATGCAAGGTTATCACACTCTGGGAGGAAGAAAATACGTTGCACCCAGAGGAAGGGGATGTCAACTAGGGGAATCCAACACTCAAGGTCATTAAGATGATAGAGGATGCAAGGCATGTATCTCATACATTTCCATCTAAGCTATCCGATCTAGGAAGCTTCACTATTGCCATTAAGATCGGATCAATTTGCATTCAGAAAGCATTGTGAGATTTTGAAGCAAACATCAACCTGATGACCCTCTCTGTGAGCAAAAGGCTCGGGTTTGATCAACTGCAACCAACCATGACCCCAATGTAGGTAGTGAATGTTGGGTTTTTGGATCACAAACAACGTGGTGGAAATAACATAAACTCACTTAGGATCTTATGTAGAACGAGGGAGGATGGTAGTGTCAAAATTTACCTTCAAGCAAAAGGTTCCTTGTGCCATAAGCTAGGTGAGAAGAGACACACCCTCTATGTTTATCGACGTAACAAACGATTGATCCACCTTAACACTTCTTTAAGAAAGCTTGATTTAGGAGGACATTTAACCAAACATCGTGCTAGTAATGGAAGAATCTCTAGGAGGAAGGAAGAAGTGGTGCACGAAAGAGAGAGAAGAGAGAAGTCAGAGCTTATAATTTCTAGTCTGCCTAAAAACTGCTAGGGACCTCTATTCTATGATCATGGGTGCATGAATGTCTATTTATAGGCAATAGACATCTATGCACCACTTATTGTGCGATTTCTCGATTTTCTCATCGTGACACTTAAGTGCACAACTTTTCAACACTTTTGCCCCAAACTCTCTTTCACCGCACCATTCACTCCTGAACTATCTTGTTATTGCGTGTGACCCCATAGGTTCCCGTTAAGCTGGAAGTAGTCATGAATTCTCATTCATGCTACAATTGCCTTCTTGCTGCTGCCCATGCTTAGTGTAAGGATGTACCTAGTGATCGATAGCATGACAATATTCCTTCACTAATGCTCCTCCCAGAAGGTCAACTTGCTTGCTGATTTCTAGCTGATTTTGCATCAATTGACCCACCATACAAGTAAGTGCAGAAATCTGAGCGTGTGTAACACCCTCATTTTCAGAACCCAAACTTTGTAAAAAAATTGAAACTTCTTAGACTTTGAACACCTTTTTAAAAAACCGAGAATAAATTATCAGAGTAATAAATAAAAGCGTTACTAAAACCATACGACAAAATAAGTCATAAATACATAAGTTTGTAATACCGTAACATAAATAAAACAAGTCCCCAAAATAAAGATAGAACAAGCTATATCGAACGACTACAGCGCATCGTCACCCAAAGTTTGCTCCTCTTCTTAGTATTTGTATCTTGGCTCCAGCTCAGTGAGCTCAGGTTAGTACTTCTCATCAAAGTACTCAGCTGAAATTGTAAGGGGTGAGAGTCCATACGCTCAGTAAGAAGGAGTGTATCAAGACCTTCACTAAGGTTCTGATACGTCCTCAAATAAACAAGTATACAAACAATGTACACTAAGAATAATTTCTTAATAAACAACAATCCAATATTCGAGTATAAGAAAAGTAAATCATGATTATGTCTAATAAATGCTGGTCACATGTCTAATGTAATAACTATTTGTTTATTATCATTACCAAATAAATGTCATTGAACGACCTACAATGGGTGTGTACAACACCCACTGTGGGAATGTTCCACTAGCAGAGTCACTAGGGATGCTGACATTCATCCCAGAAGATATCCATCCGGGGAAAAGCTTCTCGTGACCGCACTTCACAAGTTTGGTCTTCGCGCCAGATCGTGAAGAAAAAACACAACCTAACGGGTCTGCGCGTCTAAAATCTACATGGATCGGGTCTACTCGACCTCTATGATATGTTCGGGTCATCCGTCCCAAACCACTCCACTCCTCACATTAACGGAAGTCAGGTCATGAAGTGTGCTCTGCTCGCCACTCTCTCATGTCTCGTTCATTTCGCTAAAGTCAAGTCATGAAGTGTAGTCTGCTCGCTACTCACTCATACCTAACTCATTAATCACTTGAAGTGTGTATGTTTGGTCTTCGAGTGCACGCTATACCACACATACTCCAGTGAAGAACAACGTCATTCATTATGGTATGCCACACTAAGTTAGGTCAAGCTTGTTTGGTCAGTCTGCCACGCAAGCATACCTAACCCGTTAACCACTTCAAGTTATGTGCGTCCCATTAAACACATAACTATAAATGTTTAACAGAGTCTAGACTAATCGTATTTTATCTCTTATGATTATGCACATATGATTCAATAACCGAATGTGTCAACCGTTCATGATGCATGTCATCTAAATTTCTATTAGTTCTTTAATGCGATGTCATGACCTAGACATTGTAGTTTTAAGCTTTATATCTTGTTAATAGCATGATGTCATGACACTCAATTATTCGTTAGTTGAAATTCTCTTACGTCATCTCTCAATGTTGTGAGTTATTTAATAAAACCCTTTATCTATTGATTTCGCGCCTAAGTATTTAACTGCCTGCTTTATACAAGTTTTATGGTTCTAAGTATGAAAATCCTAAGCATTTCATTATCATTTTGCAGGCCTAAACATGGTACTAGTGTCCCCCAGACCTATACATGATACTAGATTCATTTAGACTCTCTGGCCCTAACATGATACTAGCGGAGTTCAATTAACGATCCTAGCATGATACTAACGAGTTTCCTTTAACGTAGCGACCCTAGCATGATACTAGCATTTGCATACAACAATCACCGTACAATAATCAAACATCAACCATAGTTAAAGTTTCAACCCTAAATACATAACTAAGAATTACACTCCATGCATCAAGAAATTAATATATTACACTACCCAGATTACCCGTTCGTTATTTTGTGTATTAAGTCAAGTGTTTAACTTAGAGTTCATTATTCAGTATATTATTTACGAACACGAAAGAGAACTTTAATGAAAACCCGTACACTACCCCTTACTTGGATGTAACCGGGAGCAGGCGTCGGCTATGGATCGAGGATCTCCGGAAATGTCGGTTGATATTGGTATGAGAATTCGAGGACTTAGCGACAATAAAAATTTAACAAAATATCCCATGAGATTCCGCAATTGCGAGCTTACCCGTACTGTCCGATAAGATTTACGGAAAGAGAATGAAGGTTTTTACGGTTTTCTAATGGCCTATGATGGTTCAAGGTAAGGTTTGAGAATTTTCTAATGAAAGAGAGCATCCTTAAAAAATAAAAAAATAAACATTTAAAGGTAAAATAACAAAACATTTAAGCTAGTGATGTAAATGTTAAGTTTTAAACTAAAAGAGGGGTTTGACTGTAACTTAGGAAACTTTAAGGGTTTAAGTAAAACAAGGAGCAAAGTTCAGGGAAAAGAACTAGGTAAGTTTACCCTAAAAAATGAAAGACACGGATTTGGTTGTCTTCTTCGTCCGAGGTGATCTGCGGCGGTGGGGGTGGGTTACCAATGGTTTTTGGCGGTGGAGGTGGCCAGAAAGGGACTGGAAGTGGAGAATTTTGAGCAACCCGATTTTCCCATTTTGTTTTTGCTCATTTTGATTTCTTGCTCCAATATTCTACCAATTGCTCCTTTTATAGCTGGATATGGAGTGTTGAAGGCCAGATTGATGATGGTGGTGTGAAGATTTGGATGATGGATGGAAGGAAGAGGTGATGGCAGAGGCGTGGGAAGTTGCCGGTGGGAATCCAGCCGATTTTTACTGTTTTGTTTTTCTTTTTTATTTTTCAATTTAATTAACTAATTAATTAATTAATTACTCTATTATTTTATTTACCCCTTAATTACTACAAGAACCCACTTAAATTCTAAATTAAAAAAACAAAAAGAAAAGAACAAAAGAAAGTACATAAGATATTAAAGAATATGTAATAAGGAAAAAATAAACACCACAAGAATTAAAATCTACTGCGTCTTAAAAATACTAATTTGAATCGTAATTTTTAAGGTTATTACATCTTATCTCCCTTAAAAGAATTTTTTTTCTCAAATTTGAAGGGTAAGGATGAGGTAATACCTCAAAGATGTGAGAATTTCTTTCGTAGTTCCTCTTCGACTTCCCAAGTCGCCTCTTATTTTCTGTGCCAAATGACCTTTACCAACTTGAGGACCTTGTTGCGTAACACTTTCTCCTTGGTGTCCACAATGCCCATTGGTTCCTCTACATAGGTCAAATCATCATTCAACTGTAGTGGCTCCCATGATATCATATGAGATGGGTCTGGATGATACTTCCGAAGACTACCGACATGAAACACGTTATGTACACTAGCGAAGCTGGGTGGCAAGGCAAGTCAGTAGGCTAGGTTTCCAACTCGCTCAAGGATCTCAAAAGAACCAATGTAACGAGGTGCTAGCTTTCTCTTTACCCTAGATCGTTGCACACCTCTGGTCGGTGATACCTTTAGGAACACGTGATCGCCTACGTCAAACTCTAAGAGTCGATGCATGTGATCAGTGTAACTGCGTTGTCTGTTCTGGACTGCTACCAGATTTCCCCGAATCAATTTAATCTTATCTGAGGTTTGTTGGACCAAATCAGAACCCAACAAAGGTCTGTCTCCAACCTCTTCCCAACAACTGAGGTGCGACAACTTCTTCCATACAACGCGTCATATGGAGTCATCTAAATATTGGCATATTAACTATTGTTGTAAGTGAACTCTACGAGAGGTAAGTCCTGTTCCCACAAGTCTTTATGATCCAAGGTACAAGCCCTTAACATATCCTTAAGTGTCTGAATAGTCCGCTCGGATTGTCCATCTGTCTGAGGATGAAAGGATGTACTCATGAAAGTGGTAGTACCCATCTGTCTCTGAAATGCTTTCCAAAAATGTGAGGTAAACCTCGGATTCCTATTAGAGACAATACTCTTCGGCACTCCGTGAAGTCGGACTATCTCTGTGATATACGCTTCGGCTAGTCGATCTACCGACCAAGTCTTTTAAATAGCTAAGAGTGAGCCGATTTAGTTAGTCGATCGATGATCACCCAAATGGCATCATGTCGATGCCAGGTTGTGGGTAGTCAAATCACAGAATCCATGGTGATGTCATCCCAATTCCACCGAGGAATATCCAATAATTGTAATAAGCCTATAGATCTTTGATGCCCTATTTTAACCCTTTTGACAGGTTAAATAACTAGTAACGAACTAACAATATATTTCTGTATGCTATTCCACCAAAACATATTTTTTAGATCCTCATACATCTTGGAGCTTCCAAGTTGGATAGTCAATTTGATGTATGAGAAATGTCCTTATTCACATTGTTGTGTCTGTGAACTACCAATCGACGTTGAAATATGAGGGTGTCATCAGTACCTACACTAAACCTTATCTGCTTTGAAGTAAGCCAAACTTGACATTTGGATCTATCTTCTGAGTTACTTTAATCCTCTAAATCAAAATAAGCTTTTATGGTCAATGAAGACCTCAAACTTATTTACCATCCATAAGTGCCTCTGCAGTTTACAAGTGTGAATGATCACAACCAACTCTAAGTCATGGGTAGAGTAACTTAACTCATGTGGCTTTGATTGCCGAGATCCATATGCAATTACCTCCACCGATTGCATCAGCACACGTCTCACACCTTGATGAGATGTATTTGTGTAAACCGCAAAATGACTATGGTCATCGGGAAGAGTACGGATAGATGTTGTTACCAAACGATTCTTTAGTTCTTGGAAACGTTTTTCATACTCCTCTGTCCACACAAAAGGTTTGCTTTTCTTAGTCAGATAGGTCGAAGAACAAGTTAACTTGAAAGATCTAAAACAACGATCTTATCGCTTACACCTTTCACTAAGAAGTCACCGGTCTTTAATGGTTCATCACCACAAGTCAGATCCATTTACAATCAGAATAATTATGATAAGAGGTCTTACTCCATGAAATATACTTTTCCAACTTCACGCTTGCATTCACAATACACCAATCTCTTTGAATGGTAGATTTGCTTGATTAACAGGCACTTGACTAACTGATGGGATGAGGATGGTAATTGATATGTTTGGTAGGGATCACGTAAGGAGCCTTTGTTGAAGATGATAAATGTCAATGAGAAAGCTTGTGCCACTTGATCTACTTAGATGACCAATGGTCACAAAATTAAGTGATGAAGATACACGATGAAGAAAGTCGAGATCAAGAAAGTCTTGAAATTATCCTAAGTGATTGATGACTACGGATTCCAAGGTTGGAGTTAGTAAGGATGAAGAGATGCTTCAAGGGAGGGTTGCCTTCGTCTGGTAGGTTTGTATTTAAAGTAACCTTATTTGAGAGCTCTAGAAGCTTCTGGTTTCAAGAGGTTTGTGTTCTTTAGTCTATAGCAATCGAAGAACGAGAAGGCTTGGTGAGAAGTAAAGGGGATTGGCTTTTAACAGAGATGTCTTCCCTTTCTAACTTCTCAAAGATAAGAGATGAAGTACTAAGATTTTACAACTTAGTAGAATACTAGATTACTAGGAAGACTTGAGTCCACACTTACCTAACCCAAGTTTCTAACCCTTAAGTCTTTTACGAGATTCCAATCATATCATTGACTTAGATGTTTTAGAGTCTGGCCAGAACCTTTAATCATCAAAGTAAATGATTCCTTGAGAATCAAATATTATAAATTAATTTTTTATTAGACCAATAATATGGCTTTATCTCCTTTCTAGCTTAATTTTAGTTGATTTAATTACTTGGTGTATGGTTTTACATACCCTTATTAGAATTCAAGTTGTTAAATTTGATTTCTAATTAACCTAGTATTTTATGCTCAATTATGCAATCAAACTACCAAGCTAATAATAAATAAATGAACAACTTACCATGTGGGACTGCTACCTTCTCGAGGACATGGCTCTGATACCACTCTGTAACACCCTCATTTACCCACCCAGAAATTTTATGGGAAGTTTGAAACTTTTTGAGCATAAGTTCCACAAACGATAAATGTGGGTGCTACACCAACAAAAGAATAAAAGATAAGTGCAACGGAAGAGAGCTAGAGTTCGTTTTAAATCCCAACGATAACTTCCTAACACCAGATAGTCATGTCGAGAAGTTACAGTGCGTCTTCACCCGGTAACTACTCATCTTCGAAGTACGTCTACCTGTACTCCGACTCAACGGGGTTGGCATAGTTATCCTCCCCGTAGAACTCACCTGTAATTAAAGGGGTGAGTGTCCATTTGCTCAGTAAGGAGGAAAGATTACATGCCCTTCACAATGGTCATAATGCTTCCTCAAATAAACAAATTCAAGAAAAATGATTCTAAGCATAATAGATTCCAACATATTAATATATATAGTTCAACATGAAATCAACAAGAAATCAGACAATCATAGTTCATGTCAAGATCTAAATGCAGAAATGCTATTTGATTTAATCACTATATGTCATAAAATATTTTCTAAACCATTTTTTAAAAACATGCCGCTGGATGAACCTAGGGCGGTGGGTGTGTACAACACCACAGTCTCAGGAATGTCCCTTAAGCAGAGCCACTAGGGATGCCGCCAGGCCAGAGCCCAACAAGAAATGTACGGGATGTCTATGTCGAGACAAAGCCTCTCGTGAATGCCAACCAGTCCAGGAAAGCAGAGCACATACAGATACATGAACCTAACATAATGGTGGGTGTGTACGTCACCATACTCTCAGGAATGCCTCTTAAACAGATCCACTAGGGATGCCGCCAGGCCAGAACCCTGCATAAAAAGTATGGGATATCTATGCCCAGACAGAGCCTCTCGTGAATGCCAACTAGTCTAGGAAAGCAGAGCACAACATAAATATTAAATGAGTTCGAACCATCCGTTCCGAACCACTTGTCTAACATTACGGCTTAGTTAAGTCACGTAGGACCGAGTCCACGACACCTCTCATGTCTTAACTAATGGTGGGTCATATAAGGTCATTTTATCGGCACCAAACACGTCAGGCCAGTCATATGGTCGTATATCGTTGCCCTAACCTGCCGCCTATCCCCTTTAAAAACATTCAGGTCATGTAAAGTCATTTTATCGACACCAAACATGTCGGGTCAGTCATAGGGTCTTATGTCATTATAGCTGCCATAAGCTGTCGCATATCCCCTTAAAACATAATTTCTCTAGAAAATATTTTTTTGTCCAGTTATCATTTTATTCCGCCTCAAATGCAATCATGAGATGCAGTATATCAAACAAATGTCACATCCAATCGTGATGCATAACCACTAGTCCATTTAATTAATAAGTCTTTAGGCGTGATGTCATGACAATCATTTACATTTTAATAGTGGACTTACACTACATGTGTGCGCTCTTATCTCGTGAGTTATTACTCAACCTTGTTTAATTAATGTTTCGGCGCCTAACTTGTTATCTATCGGCTTATGATAAATTTTACGGTCCTATCATGATCCTAGCGTTTGATTTCAATCCTAAGCATGATACTACCACATACACATAATACTCACATCATTTTAACCTTTCCGGCCCTAACATGAAACTAGCAGAGTTTATTAAACGAGCCTATCATGCCACTAACGAGTTTTTCCATAACGGTCCTAGCAGAATACTAGCGGTACATACAACATTCATCGTACATACGACACATGTATAGCAATCAATCAGTCAAAACAACCCAACTCATAACAACTTCTAAATGTAAAATTATAAAGTAATATGAATAAATAAATTACGCTACCCACGTTTCCTGATCAAATATTTTATTAAGCACAATTATTTAACTTAAAGTTCATTATTCAAGATTTTATTTATGAGACAGATAAAATTAACGATTCAAGGGAAAATCCGTATTTTATCTCCCTTACTTGGATGTAGCCGGGAATATGCGCCAGCTAACACGTCAAGGATGTCCAGAAGCGTCGGTTGAAGTTGGTGTCTGGAGTCGCGAGAACGTAGCGATAATAATTTAATAAAATATTCTATGAGATTCCGCAAGCGGTACCGACCGGTAAGTTTTACGGAAAAAGAACTGAGGCTCTTACGGTTTTCTAATGGTCTACGATAGCTTGAGGTAAAGTTTGAGTCAAAACGAAAGGTTCGAGAATTTTTTGAGGGCTTCTAAAGCACAACAAAAATATAAGCACAAGAAAATATTTTTAAGCAAAGGAAAAATAAAATTTAAAACTTTAAACAAAACAAAAGTTAAAAGAGGGACTGGATTGTAACTTAGGAAAGTTGAGGGGCTTAAGTAATACAAGGAGGGAAGTTTAGGGAAAAGGATTAAGTAAGTAATTTACCCAAATAAAATTAAGAACAGATCGGTTGTCTTCTTCGTGGGTTTCGCCGGAATTCGCTCTCGACGGCGGCGACAGCGGCGGACGGAAACTTTGTGCGGCGGACTTGGGCTCCAGATGATCGCCGGAGGACGTCGGTGAGTAATCAGAAGCTGGGCAGCGTCGAGAGTGTCTGGAACGGAAGGATTTTGAAGGAGGGCCGATTTGATTCCGTTTTGATTCTTTCTTGTTTTCCCTTTCTTCTGATTTCAATCTATCGTTGCTGAAAACTCATTTTATAGATAAAGATTGATTTACAGAGGCTGGGAAATTATGGTGGAGTGTGGAGCTTGCTTTGATGGATTGGAGAGAAAATTTTCAGAGGCGTGCTTGGTTCGCCGGCGAATTTTTCGCTGAATTGCGATTTTCTTTTGCTGTAATTGTTTTTTGTTTTTTTTTTTAAATTAATTTTTTTATTTATTGGTTAATTACTTAATTAATTATATTATATTATATTATATTATATTATATTATATTATATATATACGAGGCGTTATTCACTGTTCATCTACAGTGAACATGGAAAACATCTATCATGGTCCTATGTTTTGTTTTGTCTGGCCATCCGGATCACAAAACTCTATCTATGGTACACTTTAATCTGTTTACGACTTTACGTCTTGTAAAATCAATGCTAAAACTGTAGTGTTCAAATTATAGGTGTTATCAGATGCAGAATTACTAAATTATAATAGATGAAAGTTTTGTCGTATTAGGCGCACATGTTCTGTTTACAGTATTTACAAATTGCAACTGCCCCCACCTGTTCTCTCCTTCCTATCCCTTCTAACTTCATAACGCCTTACCTACACCCTTTTGCTATTGCTTTTTTTTTTTCTTCTCATTTTTCTTTTCCATTTTGATAATACCAAAACAACAGAGCACCGCCCCTAGCTATACAACCAAACAAACACAAGACTTGGAAATAACCAAAAAAGAAATGAAAAAATAGAGACGCAAAAATAAGGAATTTTTTTTCCTTCCACCCGGGTGGGTTTCCTCCTCTTTCCATATACACGTAACATGATATTATTAATTATTAATATTCTAATTAATTAAAAATTATTATATTCTATAATAAATAATGATAATCCTACAATTAATAGTGATCGTACGAATCAATAATGACACGTCATGTATGCATAAAGGAGAGTTTCTCTCCACTCCGAATCTGAGCAAAATTTTATTCAAAAAATAATGTTAACTCGTCTCTCTCTTTTTATATTGGGAGAGCATCAAATTATTAGTAGGAAGAATTTATTAAAAAAAAATGAGAAAAGATATATCTTCAATCTAGGCACATTAATCTATTTTGTTGCATCTAAAATATTTTACTTTACATATTAAAATTTAAAAAAATAAAAATTATAGGTTAAATACTAAAAATGAAAAGTACTAATTTTGAAGGGAGGGATGTAGTACTAAAATGCAAGGACAATTAGTAAATCATGTATAAAAAATTCATTGATTTTAATAAAGCTGATATGTTTAGCTGTACATAAACTAAAGAATATCATTGAGCGCGGTAATAAGTTAAAATGGGGATTTAAGAAAAACATTGGAAGAAAATAAAGAGTAAGAAAATAAATTTGTGTAGAAAAGTTTACTTTTTGTAAACTGTATCAATTTTAGTAAATAAAAAAATATATCTATTTCACTAAGACGAGGGGAGTACGACATTATTAAATTAGAAAACAATTTTAAAAACTGCAAAAAAAAACAAAAACAAAATAAAATAATAGGAAAATAATAACAAAACAGTACGTTAGGTAATTTGGTCTATAAAATATGTTATTCATCGATTAACCGTTTGATATAAAGGTATATTATGCATTTATCTTCTACTGTTATACTCTCCCGTCTGAAAATTAACGTTTGATTTTTATTATTCATTTAACTTTAATTTATTTATATTATTTTATTATAAAAAAAATATAAATAAAATCTATTTATTAAGTAAACACATCAAATTTTCGTTTATATACAAAAATTTTAAATTTATATTTTAAAATAATTAAAAAATAAAATTATAAATTAAATACTAAAAAATAAACGCTTCATTATTTTTTGAATTATGAGAGAGTATATTTTTTGAACAACAAACACACTTTATGCGTGTGTAAATCAAAGGCAAATAGTAGTATTTGTTTTTTTTTTTTAACAAGATTCACCTATTTTATTAATATAATTTATTATAAAATAAGTAGTAGACGACGAACTAAAATATTTAGAATAGGTACAAATAAACTTCCTCTGTAAATGGAGAAATTTTCACATAAATAGAATCACTTTGGAAAACAAAAATCACTCTGGTTAGACACATATTGTCTGGCCTTCAAAGACTAAGCAAATCATGACAACACTCATGATCATTATAGCGGATAAAAAAATCTTAAATCCGGCTCCCGGTATCCCTGCACGCCCAAAGACTAAATAGTATTGACATACCATAATGAATTAAGGAGAGTACTAATCGTAGAAATAGTGGTAACCAAAGCAACTCACTAGCATGAGAACTAGCAAAACAAAGAATAAATAAATAAAGTCTGACCGAAAAAAGAAACATAAGAGGGTCCTGAAAAATAAAATACAAAACGAAACTAGCAAAGACTGCAGAAAAATTACTAAACGATTATAGGTTCCTAACCAATACCAGACTCACTCGGAGAACCCACTACCCGACCAATCCGGAAGCTGAGGTTTCATTGCTCCAGGCACGGTGAGCTCATGCCCGACCCTGCGGCTCCAGTCCTCAACAGCGAACACCAGCGAGCCATCATGCTACGCTGAACCGAGACAACCAACCCCGAATCTCCTGCCAGCACATCAATCACAGCGAACCAACACCGAAAACTAAATGAGCACAAGGGCCCAGATTCATCGAGGCTAGATCGACGACCACAATGCCGATAGAAACGAGCGGCCTTCATCCCACGCAACAGTGGAGCCCCTGCCCAATCCAACACTGGCGGATGAAATTGCAGATCCGAAAGGAGGAACACTGTTGCCATCCGTCAGATTTGATCTTGCAGGGCCAGACTTCCGGCTGCACCGCACCCGATTTCTGACAAAACCCCGTCCTCATACCTCCCGACAATGCACATAAGCAGGGAGGCCATCGTGCATCGTTCGATCGAACGTGGCGGCAACAGAAGGGGGATCGAGCAAGGTGTCGGGAGGAGATGACCAGACATCGCCGGTGACATGAGGCAGCAGCACGCGATATCGATGAAGAGGAGTCCGATCACTGGCGGTTGCGAGCTGCAACTGGTGGTGGCGGCTGTGAAGAGAGGAAGAAACCTTAGCAGACATCACTCCTTTGCTTAGCTAGTCATACGATTAGTTTTATACTTCAAATCAAGTAGTAGTATTTGATTACTTAATAAGAGCGCGTTCAACGCTTAATTAAAACTATTTTGTGACAAACAATTACTTCTTCACCTTTTTTTATACCTTTTCTCTATAATATTTTAATATAATTTTTTCTCCAATTTTACAAGATTAAAGCTATTTCTTAAATTAGTTTGATACAAGAGTAGCATATCAAACACAATATTTGACATTTAAGCGTCGTCATTGCTAATTGCAAATAAAGATAAAAATTGCTCTTGGTTTCTCCTAGGGCTTTGCCCTCTCTACAGCGCCGTCGTCCAGGTGGCCTCACCTTTGTACCTTCGGGTCGACCTTTTTGCAGCGCCGCCGGCTGGTGGCCTCCCTATTGCCGCCTCGTGTCAGCTTTACCTTCCCAACGACGGGTTTGAGCTTCTGTTTTGTAGGTATAGGTGTTACCTAGGTGCACTGTTATGGTTGTTTTACCCAGATTCAGTGGTTGGCGTTTACAATCAGAAGTGGCGGTTGGATCCCAGTTTCAGTGGCACATTGTGGGAGCACCGCTAATCCATTGAGGGCTGATTGCCGCCGGGGTTCCTCCGAATTTGCCTATGTCGTTGCTGCTAACGTTGAGGGCGGCGTAAATCTGTTATTGTTTAGCCATGGTTGGGGTCCAGTGGTTTGCACCTGGCAGCTTGCTACAGTTGCAACACATTGTACTGCCGTTTTATGGCCTGAACTTGATTGTCCTCACCGATTTGGTTTGTTCTGTTCAGGTGGAGGCTTGACGTCTATGTCATGGTGGGGTTGACCGATTTGGAGTCGTCTGCCATTGCCAGCAAGGATGGTGGCCCACACGAGCTACAACTCATTTTAACCGTGGACACACCAGAGGGTTTGGCCTTCTTCTTTTGGTGGTTGGTGTTGTAGCATTTCTTCGAGCATGTCGTGCCCGCTCTATGGCCTTGCTAAACGGGCTCGTATGGTGAGTGGTTCCGAGTTGGGAGTAGTTGGCTATGGGGTTTGGTGTAGGTGGACCGGTGACGTGGGAAGTTGTGGTCGCATGTGTGGGTTGCGGTGAGAGGATGTTCTGCTGGTGATGATCGTCGTGTTTTTCTAATTAACGACAGGATTAAGCGGAGGCTCGTCTTGCCTGGAGGCATGATTTTTCAGACTGAGGATTGTCTGGGTGGTGGGTCTCCCTGTGCGGTTCTGGTGTTGCAGAAATCGATCTATTGGTGTTATCAAGAATTTGGACCTTCCAGGACAACTCGAACCCGTTCGACGGGACATGAATTAGTCGTAGTGATGTTTGTTCTTGTTTGGTCTTGTACCCAATCCAACGTAATCGTTTCTCTTAGGTGTAGAGGACTTCTGTTAATCATTAGATGGAGTCGTTTCTATTGGAGAAAATTCAGGCCCCTCTATCACACTATCTCTTTAACATCTAAGGTCGGCAGCTTCAGCGATATTGAAGTTTTTCTTTTCTGCCCTACTAGTTGCTTTCGTTTTTAGCTGATTTTGCTTATTTCGTTGCGTTGTCCTTCTTTAGTTTTTCAGTCCTCCTGTGCGAGGCTTTCAGTTCCTTCTTTTTCTATTATTGCTACTCTTTTTGTTTGGGTTTGTATTATGGTTCGTTGAATTAATGATATAAACCATTTCCCGCTAAAAAAGAGAATAACATATCATCCGTCCTTAAATGCAAGTGTCAAAATTATTTATGTAAAATAAAAGTACAATATTTGAAAAATGTTGCAGTCTATGTAGAATTGATGAAAGAGTTAAAAAAAATATATGGTGAAACAATAAATTAATGTATAGAAACTTACTAAATGGAGAATGCAAGAATTAAGGGATGCGATAAAAAAAAATTGTAAAATAGATCATTTTGTCACTAATATTTAGAGGTCGGTAATATTGTCATTAAATTTTTTTGGAGTGTCAAATTGCAACAAATATTTAGAAAATTTGGTAAATTTTTCACTGTCGTTAGATAGTTTGACGGATTCCGTTAAATTTTTTAGGTTAATATTTTATTTTCACCTTAAAGTTTCCAAATATCATAGATTAACCCTTAAACTTTAGACTTCTACATTTTAACCCCTCTCTCCCCCACCAATAGCACCCTACAACATCACCTCTCTGCCACTGCACCACCACCCTCCGTCGTTGCACCACCCACCACCGCCCCTTTCGTTATTGCATCGTCGTCTAATTAATAAAAAATATTTTTTTTAATCAAAACATATTTGATTTTTCACGTAATTGTTTATCGCGATTCTAGGTGTGTTCCATTTTTCTGTTATATTAGGCAGGTGGCGCAGGGTACACGATAAATCAAAAAAAAAATTATTTAATAAAAAACAAAAAAATTGTTTAATTGGGCAGCGGTACAGCGACAAATGATGTAGTGGTGCAGCGATAGAAGGGCGGTGGTGCAACGACGGATGGGCGGTGGTGCAACGACGGAGAGACGGTGTTGTAGGGTGCTACTGATGGGGGAGGGAAGAGTGATGGGGGAGGGAAGAGTCAAATTGTAGAAGTCTAAAGTTTAAAGATTAATTTTTCAGGTTTAGAAACTTTAAGGTGAAAATAAAACATTAACCAAAAGATTTAACGGAATCCGTCAATCTATTTAACAGCAATAGAAAATCTACCTCATTTTCCAAACATCGATGAGAATTTAACCCCCCAACAAACTTTAGTGACAAACTGTTGTCAATCCTCAAATATTAGTGACAAAATTATTCTTTTCCCCAAAAAGATTCCATAAATTTTGGATAAAGAAGTATAAAATTACTTTATTTTTTTAAACAAGACGCCTCATTTTATTAATGAATAATCACAACAAAACAATCTAAGAATAGTAGAACAAAAGCTAGGTACCAACAAACGACACACTTAAGCCTGAGCAATCTTGCTAAAAATGCAATAAACAACATGTCACTCATGTCACATAGAACTAGCAAGATATACTCTCACAACTGCCTAAAAATGCTTAAGGGCACTAAACATGTTCTGATGGATAGAAGATGTAGACGAAACCCGATCCCAACACCCCTGACAACTCGCAAGGAGCAAAATAGTGTTGGAACATCACAACAGTGCGCTAAGAGAGATAATTAAGTTGTTCAAATCTGCACTAGAGTAACAACCAATCTACCGCACCGGTCACAAACTACGAAAAGTAAAGAAAGATAACGATAAAAGAGACTATGGTTGTAATCAACACCAACTAAACATAAAGAATAAAACCTACGATAGAAGATGGTCAATAGAAGTAGCTGCAGAACTGTAGTAGCTCATGATATCAGGCAGGACGAGACGTCGCTCAGTCCTACCTTTACCAGAAAATCCACGCCTTTTACCACTACATCAGCAAATACCATAACTCTATTGCACCATCCAACCCTAGCACCAACCTTTGTACTTGGGTTCACCCCTCAAACCACATACCCACATCCACCACTAAACCCCGAACCAACGCTCGCACTTTTCTAACACCACTACTCCAGAGAGTCAGGGTAAACCATGACAAAGTCACTCAAAACAAACCCAGATCTTGTAAAATCCTCACACCACATTAAAAGGATCAAAGCAATGCACCAAACACAACTCACCTTCACAGTAGACTATGACACTATGCCAAAGCGACATGAGAGAGCAGGTCAAATGACAAATGTTTTTTGTTTTGTTGGTCTTTCAAATTGTGTATGGTTAAAGCTAGCAAAGCAAAAGTCTCCCGACCACATCATCACATTATTTCTACAATTATTGTGTGGGGACAGACGGACGGAGTTTATCATCTTTTCAAGTCATTTGACTTCACACTTGGGGTTGACAGCGCTATTTCCACTTTCCACCGCAAAAAAAAAAAGCGAATGTTCTAACATCTATTTACGAATAATTAGGAAGAAGGTTAAGTTATAAAGAAAAGATAGGAGGAAAAAAAAGATTTTGACATATTAAAAAATTAAGGGAAAGAACAATTAGCATACTAGCATAGTCTTAGTTTCATAATTTTGGAGAACTATTACATCGATGAATGAGCATTGGAGTGCGTTGATTCATTCCATGCATGAATTTTTACAATATATATCCATGTTTTTTTGGATCACTTCACTTTATTAGTAGATAATGGCGGATCCATAATTTTTTAAAAGAATGGTCCATTTATATATTTTAATATATATTATTTTATCTAGTTGAATATTTTTGTAGCATTTTGATTTGGTATAGTGATCAAAGTGAGAAAATGTTGACTTTTAACTTCTTATTTCTACCTTTTTTTTATATTGAATGATGTTGTTAGACGTATAAACAAAAAAACAAATACTAAAACTAATAATAAAAATGAATAGTTTAAGAAAAAATTTAAATGATTAGAAAATTAAAGAGAAAAAATATATCTAGTAACTAAAAATATTAACATTGACTATATTTTGATATTTTTATGCGTCACTTACTGTTGTAAATTTTTTAAAATCAATAAAATATAAATTACAGAAATAATATCACAAAAAAGATGGGGTTTGTTACAACTTTTAAGAGATTTTCTCAATAAATTATATACCAAGTATACATATTGTTGAGAAAAATGGGATCCATGCCCCCCCCCCCCCTTTTCATTTAGGTAAGCCTCGCAACGGTTCGGTTAATTTGCGCGGATGAGACATAACCATGACCACCAATCGCGGTTTTTTTTACATCCACGATTTTATGAATTTTCTGAAGCAGTTTTTACTTGTCACCCATAACCACATAACCACGGTTATCCTTGGTTTGCAGTTTTAACCATGAATATTTTCAATACAT
>JBBYHH010091870.1:0-15151 GCA_038382905.1 Daphne laureola
ACAAATCAATTTACCAATGGTCAGAAAGCTCCAAAATGGAAACTATTCATGCACAACGACTATGAATTGATGCCAGATGCTCCTACCCATTTGTGAACAACTTGGAGCCTATAAAAGCCGAATGAAGAGATGAAGACAAAAACACAACAGATAACACGCATACATCTCTGTACATTCTATGAATACTCTTCATCATCCTCATCTCTCTCACAAATCATAAAACTCTCGAGCTGTCACACACAAAGTTGCAATCATCCTAAAGATCATTTGCTACAAGCTTTGACAACACCAGAAGAGAGTTCATCATCAGAGAAGCCTAAGATACTCTTTACATCTCTATTTTATATAAGGCTATCTCTTTCGTGCTTACATTGATCAACATCTTTAGTTGGCGGTGATAAACCAGTTCTTCATCACTGATTAACTGATACTTCCCAAGAAAGAGGAAGGTTGATAGACTACTCTATCAACGCATTGATAATAGCATTGCTGTCTACTTTCTAAGTCTTGATTGTCAGGTAACCTTGGCATAAAGTCATGTGTGTTGGATAAGCATTGTACAAAGTCCTGTTAGTCAGGCATTTGAGAAAGTCCTGTTAGTCAAGAAATTTGTTAAGTCATGTTAGTTAGGTGTTTGACGTAAAGTCTTGTGTGTCAGGAAGCCTTTGTTTAATTCTTGTGTGTCAGGCACTTTGTATAAGCCATGTGTGTCAAGCCTCAGTTCTAGTAGAGAAAATCTCAAGTGTGACTTGAGTAGAGGACGTAGGTCGAGTTGACCGAATCTCTATAAATATTTGTGTCCTTCACTCTTCTACACACTTCTATTAGTTCACACCATCAATGTGTTGATATCTTGCCGCTGCAAGTATACTCAACTCTGATATTATCAACGTGTTGATCATAGATTTTTGGTTGAAAAGCAAAAGGTTTTAAATATGTTTTAAGATCAATTCACCCCCTCTTGGCCATACTTGGGTCTACACTTATCATCTCAGACTTATGCATAAAAATTGAACGAAAAATGAATCGCTAATAGTGGTCTCACAATCGGGCTGGACTGGGCATCTGTCTAACAAAGTAGAGTGAATTGTGCAAAGACAAAAAGATGGGTGATAGGGAGTTCAGGCACTTATATGACTTTAACAAGGCAGTGCTGGAAAAACAAGGTTGGAGGCTGCTTACCCAGCCAAACTCGTTGTGTGCGTGTGTCTTGAAGCACCGTTACTATCGGCACACAAACTTTCTTAATGTTGTAAGAAGGAGCAACTCATCTTTGACATGACAAAGTATTCTTGAAGGATGAACGATGTTGAATTATGGAGTCAGGTGAAGGATTGCCAATGGGCGAGCGTTAGAGCGTGGTTTGATCCGTGGCTACCAAGGGCCGCATGCCTCCGGCGTTACGGCCAAATGCCGCTAGGAGGTGAAATGCTGTGAGTGGTGGATCTGTGGGACTGAGGTAGTAGGAGTTGGCGGATAGATCTTCTACAAGAGATGTTTGTTTCGGCAGATGTGACAAGAATTAATACAATTCAGCGGGTGCGATGAAGAAAGCAGATATGATATTTTGGCAGTTTGAGTCTTTTAGTGAGTATACAATCAAAAGTGATTACCATCTCTTGCAAACCCTTGAGAATTGTGAAGTCGACATAGCTGAGAGGCGAGTATGGATGACGATTTGGGGCTCGCAGGTACTAAAGAAAATGAAGAATTTTGTTTGGAGAGTCTTCAAGAGATGTTTACCAGTGAAGGCTGAACTTTCTAGAATACACATTGAAAATTATCTGTTGTGTCCTTTACATGGCCACTATAGTGAAAAAAAACACATGTTCTTTTTCACTGTGAGAAGTTGGCTGATATCTGGAGGCATCGTGGCTTGGCAAGTGTTACAGAAGCATCTCCATCCTCCTAGACTTTGTCGTGGTTTCAATTCATGGATAACATTACTCCACTGGGCGGTTGGGAGCATATTTTCATTATTGCTTGGACCATTTGATTTCACAGAAATAAGAAGGTACATGAGAATATTAATTCTAATGTTCATGATGTTTTATGGCAGATTGATTGAGCAGTAAATGAAGCAAAGCTAGCTAAGGTCCCGGGATGGAAAAGAAGCGAGGTGAAGTGGCAAACTCTACCGACGAGCTGGTCCAAATTAAATACAGATGTAACAATAGATGGTATGGGATGAGTCGGTATCGATATGGTGCCGGATCAAGACTGCTTTTGCTTTTCCATACCATTGCAATCATGATGTCTTCTATGCAAAGAGCTCGACAATATCTAAAGGCTTAATAAAACTAGGACGGTTTGGTTCATCAAGGATTATTGTAGAGAAAAATGCCTATCAGGTAGCAGAAGTTATTCTTACAAGTAGAAGTTTCGGGTCAGAGGCGTGGAGGCATATTTCAGCTGCTTCTCATTCTCTTTCTAGGCTTGATGGATGGAAAGTGGTCCATTGATTTCGAGAAGGGAACCAGATGGCACACACTCTTGCTCGACTAACAATTTATGCAGATGAACCGTTTATGTGAATTGATTGTATTTCTAGTGCTATTGCTCACCTCATGTAACCTCTCTCTCTCCCATCGAGGTCTAGGAAAAGTAGCGAATCTAAATTTAAGTAGAATCTTTCTTCTCCCTCGTTTCAAATTGAATGAGAAGCCTTTTATAATGAAAAAAAAATCTTTAGAATAATTAATAGACTTAAATATAGATTAGTACCCTGAATTATGATAAAGCGGACAAAAAATACTTGAACAAAAAATAGTGCAATTAAGAGATCGAGCTATTAAAGTGATGTAAAAAAGGGTCCTAACTCTACTGGCTCGGCCCGTGTAGTCACGTGTTATGACTTATGACGGATGTTAGTGTTTCTAATAGAAATTTTATGGTCTATTTGCAGAGTGACTTAATTGTAAAAATTTAAATTCCATGAGTCAAATTGTTAGTCTTCTTTGTTATATTACTTAACCCATCCCCCACCTCCCTTTCAGAAATCCCCAAATTGTGAAATCCCCAAATAGACAAATCTCCAAATCGAGAAGAACCCTAACTCCACTGTAATTCGAGAAATCCCCAAATCGCTTGCAATTGTTGAATTCTTGCCCTAGTCCGGTCCGAAAATTGTTAGTTTTCCATCCATCAATGATTCCAGCGACGATTGCAGAGATGCAGCTGCGAGGTTAGGTGTGCCGCCTTCACGATGCTTCTGTGGTAAGGTATGCGTCTTCGATATATCCTGGTGCCCGGAAAACCCAGGGCGGCGAATCGTTTGTTGTCGTCGCTCATAGGTAATTTTCCATCGACAACTCTTGTTAATCTGTTAAGGTTTAGGGTTGGTGAATAGTGCTCGTACTGTTATGCTGCAATTTGAATAACGAGGACAACTGCCATTGATTAAGGATCTTTGCTCATTGTTTTAAATTACTGCTCGAGTCCTCTTTGCTCATCATTTTTAATTATTGCTATTACTTCTTGTGTCTGTCACAGTTGAACTTCAAGTTACAAGCTCTGGACAAAGTACATTGAATAACGAGTGGTGATGTGGATTTTGTTTACTCAGGACATTCAAGGAGTGTGTGATCTTGAAGAGTGGTTCGACCCACCCTTCACTAAGCATTTTGTTTATGTCATAAACGAATTGTTGCGCATGAAAGATGTGGTTCTTGCTAACCTTGATGAGTTGTTGAGGAGTATCAGCAATAAGGATTTTGAGATTCAAGATTTGAATGAAGAACTTGCTCTGGCGAAGGAGGTTGACATCAAGAAGCAACGTTATCTGAAAGCTAGTGTTCGGGAGAAGGAGATGCTGAAGAAAAGGTTGATGATGCAGTGTGTGTATGTGATGCTCTCAGCATTTCTTATTGTGTTAGCTGCAGCCTGGAAGTGCCCGTTGAAGTGATTTTGGGGTCTTCTACCAAGGATTAGAAGAATGTTAGTCTGTGTTCTGGTCTTTGTTGTAGTGTTCTATGGTTTGTACTAGAGGTGTAGTTCTGTTGAAGTTAGGAGTTGAAGTTGGCGTAGTTGTATTTGTATTAGAGGCGTTTGTACTAAACTTTCAGGTTGTCCTAAACACTTCATCTCTGTTTAAATTAAAGCTCTTGTTTAATGTTAAAGTTTCTAATGTTCTTTTGTAATGATGAAATTGCTAAAGTCTGGTACCATCATCCCTCTTCAAGTACCTAAAAGCCATAACATATTGCATTACATAAAGCGCACCTAAAGTCTGGTACATAATCCATAACATCATCCAACAGTTCAAAGTAGGCTTCAAGTTTAATACATAATCCATAACAACAACTTAGTTCCTAAAATAAATAACATCCTCAAACATCCACAACCTATAACAGAGTTGTTCCTAAAATCCATAACTCCTCATTACAAAAAAAGCAGACTCCCATTTAGTTGCTTGCAAATCACTCTTGATCTCCTTGCCTTGCTATCTTCTTGTTTCACGATTCATGCTTCCTACTTGATGTTCTTTTTTTGGTTTGATTCGATACTTTTGAACTGTGGCCAACTTGTGTCAGTCCAGATAGTTGAGTGAGTTCTCCCTAGGTTCCATCTTCTTGAGTTTCCACTAAACAGACATCATCAACATCTTCATACCAGAACACGCTAATAAATATTATCCAAATTTAAAAATAGTCCAGAAAACATGAACATCACCATAGTCACCTCCTTCTCTTACCATAGCAGATTTGTACTTTTTCTTGGATGGTTTCCTAGCTCTTGAGCTGCTAGCACCTGCAAAACTCTGCAAGTGAGCAGAAACCACTTCAAATGTTAATGCATAATCTAAAAACATGATATCCAACTATAGTTTTATAGACCCTCACCTTAGCTAACAGACATTTCCTTACATTATGAGTTTCAGATCTGCAAAAGGAACAGTGCATTGTCCTCCTATCTCTAGTCATCTTGTCCTTTTTTTGTGGTTCAACCCTCTTTTTAATTCTAGCAACTCTAGGTCTACCTGGCATAACCCTATACTTTGGTACTATTACCTCACCCCCCAGTTGCTTGCCAAAATTCGTGACTTGGAATGGGTTCGGTTGGGTACATGTATGTTGACAGAAACTTCTTTTTGTCATCACTCATATGAGTAGAGGTCCTCCTTTGTCATCAGTGCTGAAACCACATGATTGCAAGGGATTCCAGACACTTGCCATCCATGGAAAGTGCAAGTTCTCTCATCTAGCCTAAGCACATGTTGTGTTGAGACATAAGTCACTTGAAAGCTATCCCATTCCACTTACAACCCCACCTGAAACTGCAGAAAAGTTCTCTGCCATTATTTCTCTGATATTCTTCCCACCGTTTGACCTCCATTTTCTTGCATAATCATTCCTTTGCACTCTCCTGTCCATAACATGTTCTCTGATTGATTCAAACATTGAGATAATGGGGAGACTCCTTGCCCTAATCAACACAAATTTGAATACTTTTGTACTCTTATTGTCAACAGAGTCACATTTCACATCCTTATTGAACTAGGCTTTGCACCACTGCTTGATGTCAGTTCTTTCCAAAGTTGCCCTTGCACCTGGAGCCATCTTCTCAATCTTTGTTAGTCTTTTCTCCAATTGTGCTTCATTTGCTGACTTTGCTACAACATAAGACTTTATTTTCAGCTTTTCTCCCCTAAGTCAGCATACCAGTTGGTGTAAATATGGTGTGCACACAAACGGTGCTTTGATCTTGGAAACGCTGCATCAACAACATTTTCTAAACCTTGTCCATTACAATTATAGTGAGTTAAGATTACTAATGAAGATATTTGATCTGACATGAAGCACCACCCTTCTCGATCAACAGTGCCAATGTCCCTCGCCAAAAGAGCACAAAACCATGTCCAACAGTCAGTGCATTCAACCTTAACCTGTGCCCAAGTCAGAGGATAGATCTGGTTGTTGGCATCCTTGCAAACTGCAGTAAGAAACTGACATTTTACCACACCTTTGAGGAAACACCCATCTAACCCTAAGAACTTCCTACAACCCGCTAGAAAACCTTTCCTCACACCATCTAAGCACACATACAACCGCCTGAAGCAAGGGGGAATGCCAGGGGCAATCTGTTCTAGCTGAAGATCAACTGTAGACCTTGGGTTTGTTGTTTCAATTGCCCTCACATAATCATGAATTTTTGCATATTCATGGTCAACATCCCTTACCAACCTCAGCATGAAAAGCTTCTTTTCTCTCTTGCACTGATCCTTTGAAACCTCTATCTCAAGTTCAGCTTTGATGTGATTAGGAAGGAATCTAGGTTTTATGCCATAGTGTGCAAAAATGTATGCCTCATACTGATTAGAAATCCATTTGAGGTGACACCACTGATCTTGAAAACAGGGCAGCAGGAATGCATAGACCTTAATGTCTTCAACATTAAATACTTCTTCCCATGGTGCCTTTCAAATGATGCATAAACTGTCCGCCTACACTTCTCATCTCTGCAAACAACTCTGACACGCTTACTGCCATTCTTCTTAAAAAGTAATCCCTCTTCTTGTATAGCATTTCTCAAGAGAGCTCTCTTGAAATGTAGTTGGTCTGCAAACACAAGCCCAATAGATAGGTTAACAAACTTAACTGAAAGAGAATATCACTCATATTTGTTTGGTTTCCTCCTTAATTCAGCAATACCATCTTCACCTCCCTCTTCATCAAAACTTCCCACGTCTGAGTTATCCAAACCACCTTCATCACCACTACCCTCTGTTCCACTAATTTCAGCTAATCCACCATCACCCACATCTCGATCCCCATCCTCATTCCCTTCCTTATCTGCACCACCAACATCATCTTCATCAGTAACCGTTGCTGCCCTGTTCTATTTTTTCAAATACGTGTAAGTGTAGTGGGATTTCACTTGGTGGATACCCTCTATTAACTATTCATTAGGATTAGGAGGGATGGTTTCAACAATACCATTAAGCTTAACTACTAACTCATTTTCATAGTCCTTCCCTTCATCTGAATCTTCTAACTCAGAACCACTTGATTCATCACAACCTGTAACATAACCCTCAATCGAACTAAAGACAGGTTGTGCAACATTGGGGGAAGAGACCATTTTAATTGCATTAAAGGCACTAGTAGCCCCACCATCAACCTCTGTTGCACTCATATGTTGTGCATTTTCATTTGTCTCTACTTGCACTAAATTATCAATGTTGGATCCACATTTTGGTTGTTGGAAATAAGCTTATTTTGACTCATCAACCACTTATGTGTATGTTCAGCATATATATCAACAGAGCCCTTCATTTGTTTGTAGGACAACATCTTCATTAAACAACATGTGTCTTCAGCTCCTTTAATGTCTCCCCTAGTGAACCATATCCATCCTTGCAGTACACTGCCTTAGATTCACCCCCACTAAAACCCAACTCTCTCAAAACCTGACTAACTGAGTACATTAGTACAAATACTACTCTCCAACTTTGAGCTAGTACAGCTGAAGTCAGTGTACTGTAGGTAAGGTTGTCTACGGAACACACCACCATAGTGTAGGTTGAAAGTCACATAAGACAACTTAAGAGGCATCTGTAGCATAATATTTCGTAGTAGTAGTATTTCAAATTAGATAATTGTTTGATACAGATTGCTAAACAATGCTCTGACATAAACTTTAACTCAACTTTCGAAATGTTCACTACCAACATAATACTCCCTCCGAGCACCAAAAGATGAGCAATTTATTTTAATTATTTTACAGTATTTAATCTAGAATTTTTTTTCATTCATATTTAGATATTTAAAATTAAATATTTTTTATGTGTATCATAATTTGTAATATAAGTTTCCTAAATATAATTTTTTAGAATTTTTTTGCACTATTTTTCTTTGTAAATATTTGAGTCAAACATTGAACTTTGAAACAGAAAAAACAAATGATTCGTCTTTTAAAGACCGGAGGGAGTATATATCAGTATCAAGCAGAAGTTAATCTGACCAGTATTTGATGCCCTGCTTTCACCTCCTAGGTTCTGATTACTAAAATCTTGGTTCTGTATTTCTGGGGACTTCTATAGTTTATTGTCTGCCAGAAGCCATGCTTCTGCTGTCAACTTTTCAAGATTCTTGATATGACCTATGGATGGTTCTTACTACAGTGTTATGCAAGGAGTTTCTGTAGCTCTAAGTTCATTAAAGCCTTACAGTGTATATCATGCTGTAATATACTCCCTCTGTCCCATAGGATGAAACGTATTCCTTTTTTCTTTTTTTTCCTGATAGAGGATGAAACGTATTACTTTTTTCGGTTAGTAAATAAAAGTTGAAAACTTTCCTTTTAAGGAAACCTTTTAATACCACTTTACCTATTAACCTCAATTTCCTTTCCTCACTCAAAAAATTAACTTTGTCTTATATGTCAGCTTTACATTATTACCTCAGGTCTTGTTTTGTTAGTACATGGAGTAAGCAACAACAAATATTTTAGAGGGATAGATTCTATTGAAAACGGGTAGAATTTAGACAACAAGGTAAAAGTAGGGGAAAGGCAATTTTTAAAGTGTGTGTGTGTGTGTGTGTGTGTGTGTACATTTGGGTTTTGCTCTTTTCTAATATTGTAACCATCTTGTCTTCTCATTTATGTGTGTGTGTGTGTGTGTGTGTTTTCTTTTTTCTTTTTTGGTATCTCTCTACATAACTTGTTACAAACTTGTGATGACACGTGGATTTCAGTGTACGGGAATCAAATGCCACTGGTTCATCTCAAATCCCAGATTTTCGTACACTTGAGCAATCTTTCGGTTTCCGGATGGAGAATGTTATGGATCTCAGCAGAAGTATGGACTCCTCTTATTCACTATTTTGTGTAGGATGATAAAGCATTTTCTATTAATTATTAGTAATATATGCTTCAACGTTCTTGTTCTGCAACTACTGGAGCCTGCTTTTCAGCTTCCTGTCACAGTTCATACGTGTTTGAAGTGTATACTATATGCTACTGCGATGCCATGCCCTTGTAGCTTTGCTCCAAACATATACAGACTGGGAAAATATTTCAACTCCCTATCACAAGTTAATTTCTTGATACTGCGAACACCTTTCTCATGCAAGTTTATGCTTTCTAGTACAACTATCTGATCATGGACTCATGAATGTTCGACCGGTTGATCTTTGCAATTTGCTTTATTTTTTTACTTTAAACTTCTCTGTTTCTTATTTTTCTATTTCATTATATGCTGTTTCAGATTCTGTATTTAATCACTTAAGATCGACAAGCCAGGGAGTAGTCAATGGCCAATTTGGATCTTTAAATGTGGTAAAAACTTCTCCTTTACACGTCAAGACTCGAGCACTTTACTTTGTTTAACATGCTTCTATCTCACTTTTCACTTGATACAGACTATTCCAGAGAGCAACATATCTGCTGTTAATCTCTCTGCTGCAATCATGGGATCCCAGAACTTATCTGGCCAGATAGATTCTCATCCAAATCTTGTATCAGCTGTTGGAGGTCATAGAGAAAATTGGGGTGAGTCCAACATGGCAGAAGCCAGTCCAAGAACTGATACTTCAACAGATGACACTGATGAGAGGAATCAAAGAGTGAGCTTCTTGCTCTTCTCTCCCCCCCTTTGTCTTGACTTGTATGTGTGGGTGTGGGTGTGTGTGTGGGTGTGTGGGTGTGTGTGAGAGAGTGAGAGAGAGAGAGAGAGAGAGAGATGCCTTTTCCATTCACATGGAGGCTGGATGAGCAGATGCGCTGCAGAACAGGAGTTTTCCGTTTGTTTTTATTATTATTATTATTATTATTATTATTTTAAAGCTCTCTTTGTAGAGATTAACAAAGTTGGACCAAATAATTTTTGTTTTCAATACTCTCTTCCCCCATTTTCATGAAGTAGTTATTTTTTTGTTGAAGTTCTGTCCTCTGATCTACCATTTCTGAAGTATGACTATTAGCTTTAATGTTTTCCTTTCTGCAGTTTGATAAAGGACCGTCAACAATTGTAGCAGCCTCTGATTCCAGTGAAAGATCAAAAGATAAGACAGACCAGAAGGTCAGAACCTAAGTTCTCATTCGTTTGAGCTTATTTGTGGTTCAATGCATCGGAGCGAAAATGTCTGATTTCTGTTCTAATTTCACAAATGATATGAGAACTAAACTGGTTTCTTGTTACTACATTTCCCCACGGGAGTATGTTTCAGACATTGCGCAGGCTTGCGCAGAACCGTGAAGCTGCTAGGAAAAGCAGGTTAAGGAAGAAGGTAAACCCATGAACTTTCAACTATCTCAAGATGCTTGTTCTCAAGCTACTTTGTCTAATTTCACAGGTTCAGTCTATATATATATATATATATATATATATATATTCATTTTTTTGGTGGGTTTGTAGAAAATAGCTGCTAAAGCTTGTGGTTTTTTTCTTTGTCCTCCTTCCTTTTTTCTTTGAGTGTACGGGGTCTAAAATCTACACTTATCGATAACTAGATTAGTTGATTGTCTGGAACTAACTTTGATACAACAACTTACTCAACAAAGGGTAGGTAAAGGGGCTTTGAGAGTATTCCGAGGTAATATTCTGCATGTGTATGTGATTTTACGGCATACTGAAATGAATTCTGAAATGGTTCATCTTATAATATTGCTGTCTTGCTACCAGGCATATGTGCAGCAGCTAGAAAGTAGCCGACTGAAGTTGACTCAACTTGAGCAAGAGCTGCAGCGGGCTCGTCAACAGGTCCGGTCGTAATTTTTTGAGTTGTTATTTTCCATGTCTAATGATTGATTCTCTCAATGCAGCCTTAGTTTTAAGTTTCTAGCTATGGTTATCAGTTCTGATACTTGTCTTGTTCAAATAATTCTGAAATAGGGCATATTCATTTCAAGCTCAGGAGATCAATCCCATTCATTAGGGGGAAACGGTATTTTGGCCCCATTATTACTCTCTTCTAGATACATTAGTTCTGATTGTAGGTTGGAATATTGTTTAAAATTAGAAGGGAAATGATTGTTGCAAACTAGCTGGTTCTTCAATATGTTGACTAATCTGACGATTGATTTCTTATCACAGCTCTAAAGGAAATAGAGGACTGATTCAAGTGAAGGGTTAAGATCCCCTATTGAGCTTGTTCTGAGTGTCATGATTCATGAGATAGTGTTGGAAACAGATTTGATAATTCAAATTAATAGACTACCCTCATATATCAGAATATTGTAGTAGCATGTCAAATTGAGGCAAATGACCTGTTCATGTAAATCTTGAATGTGGAACTATGCTAGCATGTAATCGTGATGCCTTTTTATATACTCCCTCCATCTCACAAAAGATGAAACATTTTACTCGGCACAGAGATTAAGGAATGTTCAAGACTTTAGGGTAATAAAGACATATAAGACAAATAACTTTTTAGGTGAAGAGGGGAAGTTGAAGGTAATAAAGTAAAAATGGTGTTAAAAGGTATCCTTAAAACAAGAAGTTTCAACTTTTCTGGGATAACCCTAAAAGGAATACGTTCCAAGAGGGAGTATATGTTTGGCTTGATGAATGTGCCTATCCTGCCTTTCATATAATGTGGTCAAGCAGAGTTGTCGCCTTTTACAACGCACAATATTGAACTATGATTAATTAGTAATCATTAGGTGATGTCTCAAGTTGTGCCTGACACAAACACTTGGTCAAAATTTGCTAGCATGTACTTACTTCCCAAGAGAATTGCTGCAGCTTCTTTCTTGGGTGGTCCAAGAAAAAATGATATCTTTATCAAGAAATTTTTTTCACACAACATTTACCTTATCATCCTTAGTTTCCCTTTCCCATTCAAAAGAGTCAGTTTTTGTTATATACCTATCTTTCTTTTATTACCCTCAAATCTACGCACTCCTTAATCTTCAAACCTAGTCAAATGTATCAATTTTCTTGAGACGGAGGAGTATTGGTGATGCACCATTTTATTCCTTGCAACTATGAATTCAGTCATAGAACTCTCTCAGATTTTTTTTGTCTGGTTTGAAGGTGCTTTGGCGTTTGATGTTGAATACTCACGGTGGTTAGAGGAGCACAACAAGCAGATAAATGAGCTGAGAACTGCAGTAAATTCACATGCTGGTGATACTGAACTCCGAACTGTTGTTGAGAATGTCGTAGCACATTATGAAGACATTTTCAGGTTGAAAGGTGTCGCAGCAAAAGCTGACGTTTTCCATATATTATCTGGAATGTGGAAGACACCAGCTGAGCGTTGTTTTTTGTGGATTGGTGGCTTCCGTTCATCGGAGATTCTTAAGGTTAGGTGTTTCCCTCGGTCTAACAATTCATTCATGCATTTGGAGTGCATGGGTGAGTGCCAATTGTTAGGATGCGAGTTAGTATCTTTGCGTTGTGCCTCAACAATAATTGCATGAAAAACTCTGATGGTATTGGATTTTCTGTAACAGTCAACAACTTAAAAGCACTTATCTACCAGCTTTATTTTATTTTCCTTCTTGATTATTCAGGCATTCTCTCTCTCTCTCTCTCTCTCTTGTGTTTTAATTTTTATAGGTTAAATTAATGGTCACGGCATCAAGTTGTAAGAGGATATGGAGGTGGTTTTTAGATAAGCCTCTGTAACAGATCAAGAGATGCTGTACCTTTTGGGTTTTAAATGTTTGTCCAGTGATGGTCAGCATATTTGTATTCACCTGTCGTCATTTTCTTTTCAATTTCTTTTCAGTGGTTTGTTTCTTTCTTAGTGGCAAGAGTGTGAAATTGCAATTATTTTATTGTTTATAACACACCATTCGTGACAAATTTATATCCACCACTATCGTTGGACTTTTCTTGGCTTTATGCAGCTGCTTGTGAGCCAGTTAGAGCCTCTGACAGACCAGCAGTTAGCAGCTATTGACAACCTGCAACAATCATCTCAACAGGCAGAAGATGCTCTATCTCAGGGGATGGAAGCACTGCAGCAATCTCTAGCTGAGACTTTAGCTAATGGTTCACCAAGCTCATCTGGGTCATCAGGCAATGTGGCTAATTATATGGGGCAAATGGCGATGGCTATGGGAAAGCTTGGAACTCTTGAGGGGTTCCTTCGACAGGTACTTTGGAGTTTGATCTGCTGGTCTCTTTACAATCGTTTAACACCTCATTAACTTCCATTGCTCTGAAATAAAAAAAATAAAAATAAAAATCCTTCCACTGCACTTGAGGTCAGACAGCAAACGGTTTGAGTGAGAGCTGTGGTGGCAGTGTGGGGTGTCTATAATTGCTTCGTCTATTTCTTCAATTGCAGTTGAGATAGACATTTCGGAACAGCATTAGCGCTAGGATTGGAAACTATATCCTATTGTAGCTGTTACCTTTATGCTCCATTTGGTTTGCGGTGCTAGAAATTAATCTGTAGGAGAGAACTGTGAGAGAATCTCAAAAAGGTGTTGTTTGAATGAGTCAGAGGTAGGGGAGTGGATCTTTGGTCATGGGGAAGGGCTTCTCAGATTGGATTTCCTTTGGTTTGCTTTCTTTTTGTTTTCTCTCCTTATGCTTCCCTTTGTCTTCTTGCTTCAGACTTCTGTTTCCCTCTTGCTTTGTTCCGATCCATTATTTTCTCCAATCCATTACTGCAATGCTGAAGATCATAATTGATGACAAATGATGGCAGTTTGAAAAATGCCATGTAAAGTGCTTTAAAGAGAACAATGGTCTTCACATATATAGAGCGGCAAACAGGATATTTTACTCTCTCCATCCTAGGTACTTGTTACAAATTCCTTTTTAGGTAGTATTAGAAAAACTGTTATTTTTCCATCCTAAGATTTTTTTTTTCCGAACCAACTTTATCTTATAACTCTCAATTTCCCTTGCCACTAAAAAAGTTACTTTTATCTTATATATTCCATTTTACTTTCCCTAAAGTCTTCAACAGTCATTAATCACCATCCCCTGTCTAAGGTAACATGTTTCCTTGGACGGAGAATGTAGTAGTATAGAATTGTAGTCTCCTGGAAGATGGGCAAGTTATTCTTGCCCTAAAATTACTTGCTGAAGATGGAACTTAGTCCTTCTGTGAGACATACTGATTGGTCGCTTATCTTTTCTGGAGAAACATCCTCCAATTTTGTTCTTGTGTGTGAAATCTCATTATAGGCTGATTTTGAACACAACTTTTGTAGGCTGATAATTTGCGTCAGCAGACATTACAGCAAATGCATCTTATACTGACAACAAGACAATCAGCCCGTGCTCTCCTTGCAATCAACGACTACTTCTCGCGACTTCGTGCGCTCAGCTCTCTATGGCTGGCACGACCGCGTGAGTGAGAATTGAGATACTGCTGCTTGAGTTTCAAAGTATCCTGGAGACGATTTGTCTTTGGATCAGAGTTAGAAATTGAGTTCAGTTGCCTTGTTCTCAAAGCATTGTTATGGTCTGACAGCGGTTGGTGGCAGAATTGTGCCTTAGCAGAGCATAAGATACATGGCAGAAAGGCAACTTGATTGTACTTATCAGTTTCAGCAGTGATCCTCTGTGAATACAATGTGTACTGTAAAAGTGTCCGATTGTTGTAACTTTGTAAGAGTTGAGAAAAAAATAGGTTGATGTAACATAGTTATAGACATTAGTATAGGTTGGAAAGTCTGTCAGATGCTGTCCGGATGAGCATGAACATAGATGTTAATGCAATTTGATCTTTGCTTCAGTTGAAGATATGAATTCAGGATTGTTTGCTCATATCGAAGAATATTGGTTCATGCTCTCACATGTAGGGTTGTCAATTGGACGGGTCAGGTTTCGGGTTGATTCAGGTTGAGCTGTTTTCAGGTTGGGTACAAGTTGGATCATTCGGGTTTCGGATTGTTTTGGATTGAGCTGTTTTCGGGTCAAATTGGGTTTTGGTTATTCGGATTACGGGTCAGATTCAGATTTCGGGTTGTTTCAGTCTCGGATTCAGGTTGGATCCAAGTCAGGTTTCTTCGGGTTTTAGTTTGGGTTTCTTCGGATCGAAGTTTGGGTTTTTTCGGGTCCAAGTTAGGGTATCTTCTTGATGTGAATCCATCTACAGATCTAAATGTCAACATCTGCAAAGTTAAGGATGTAAGTGTAATGACATAAATAATGGAGGACCAAAAAACAAATATGTCAAAAGTGAAGTACCTAAATGTCAACATCTGCAAAGTTAAGGATGTAAGTGCAATGACATAAATA
>JBBYHH010092091.1:0-15145 GCA_038382905.1 Daphne laureola
AAAGGACTAAAGTCCTTTCATAACAGATACACTAAACTCAGAGATCCTAAACACATAGCAGAACATAACATTTATGATTTAATCATAATTGTTACCTTGAGTTCCACATACTTTCCACATAATTTCAGACAGATCAGGCCTCGCTACCAGCGAGTATTTCCAAATAACCTGAAACTTAATAACAGAAAGAGCATGACATAACCGTTATCTTAAAGCAGAGAGCAGTATTTCCTAATGGCTCTGTAGTGCAGATGCAATGCATGATGTTTTACTACTTAATCAGAAAAGGCGGAATTGAAATTCCAATCGAAGCTTTCCTACTTTCCTACTTTCCTAATTTCAGATCCAGACGTCCATTTTCCAAATGGACGAGTCTGTCGCAATTTTTCTAACCTTCCTAGGTAAGAATGATGTTTTAGCTATGTCAAGTGTGTTTAGAACGGCCATCCACTGTCCCACCGATCATTTCCAAGGTGGTTCTCGCACAGAGGGGGCCCACCTCATCACTGAACCTTCTTGGACACGTTCGATGGAATAGGGGACTTGCCTGCCCAAACATACCTAACATAAACCTGGCTCTGATACCAAATTGTCACCACCACCCCCGATCCCAGCGTGACGAAAGCGTACGGATGCGGAAGTGGATGTCGGGGGAACCGAATGGTGGTCGGTGATGCGGAACACTTAACTTGATTGGCGGTCCCAAAACCCGGCCCTAAAATTTTCTTTCCTAATTTCCTGTCACATCAACAGTTTTACAGAAAATCATGCAATAAGATAATATGCAGAAATAATGTTAAGCTCAGCTCAACCTAGATGCACCAGAAAGGAGTCTCACCCACTTGGTTGGACAAGAACTCCCCGAGAAAAATAAAATAGACAGATTTACAAATCAAAATATAATAGATCATGTAATGATACCTATATGCAGCCTACGCCTACAGAGCCCATAATACACCGTACTATACTCTTGCTGCTGTTGTTTGTAACAAACATAAACATTAAAGCGTTAGTCCAGAAATAATCGTGCTTGACCAGAAAATAAACATACAACCAAACATTCCTCTCGATAGACTAACCCACATTTCTGAATCAGAAACATAATACTCTATCAGGGAGCTATGTAGCTTAGTAGCAGAACTTACAGAATGACCAGGCAGAACTATTCTGCGGTCGGCAAATAGATGCTCCTGAAAAATATAAGTTTATTGGGGGTGATTCCTTGGGAGGTACTTAGTAAGGGGGTAGGCGCAGATAACGGGGGGAAAACATTTTAAAAGCATTTTTCCTGCAGAAAATGGTTAGTATGCAATGGACTAGCAGATATACAATCCTAGATATTTCAGGAATATGATATGCAGATGAAATGATAAATAATGCTCAGAAGTCATGTCAAACATGTTTGGTACAACCCATACAGAAGGTCCCCGACCTCAGATAATCCCAGAATGATAGCACCCTACAGCGGCTTATTAGGCCCACACCGATCAAAGAGTCAGAGTTCGCATGATACCAGCGAGGGGTGTACGGCCCCATATGACTGGCATAGCCATAAAGTGACTGTATCAGATAAAGTAGAAGATCGTTCTGTTGTCGATCGCCAATAATATACGCCGATATGATGGAAGTCCGATAAGGCGATAAAAATAAAAACCCCGCATACCGTTATCTTATCATGTGACTAGCTGCGGGAGTCACTGGGCCCCACCCTCTATCCGAGTACTAGCCCTTAACTAGCCTAATATGCATGAAGATAAATATACATTGCATATTAAGAAAGTTAAACCCCTTACCTGACGGACGATAGAAAAACGGTAGATCCCTGACAGGTGAATCTTTCCCACTACTAGAACTTTAACTCTAAAATAAACAGACATATTAAAAAGGTTTAGAATTCTATAATTCTACATTCTTAACAGACAAAGTCAACCTTTGACTCAATTTTGAACCGTTGACCAACTTAGTCAAACTACAGATCAAGTGGCTAACCAACTTGCAGATTTTACCAAATTACCACTTAGGCATCATTAATCATCATTTATGATTAATTACACACGAGGTCTCCAAACTTTAACAGAATGTGTATTTTTAACCTAATTTCCATAAAGCGATAAAATTCACTTAAATGCTTCTAAATTCCATACTTTTAACTTAGAGAAGTTTACTTTAACTTCTTTACCCATTAACTGTCAGTTGATGCCAAACTTTACAGGAATTATTAGTTTGGCCCGAAACTTTATAAGATGGAAAAACTAACAGATTGTTCCTTACCTTATAAGCTGCATAATTTCTGTACTTTCCCGAACCAAAAAATCTACAATGCTGCCAAAAATCCAGTAGCAGTTCGGTTGTATTTCTACACAACCCCCTAAAACGGAAAGAAAACAGAATATCCATATTTTTCTCAGAATGTGCAGATTAATACCAAAATTTCAGAAAGTGGCAAAACACCAATTTTGCTCACTTTTTCCATATTTTGTGATTAATCATGAAAATTACAAAAAATCCTTAAATTTTTGGATTTCATCCATTTTACACCCGAATAATTTTCTCCAACTTCTAATAATATTTTCTTGATTAAATCTCTATTTAATCAACAAATCAACAAAAAATCCGACATCTCATAATTTCATCAATCGATTAACAAAGGGAATTCTTCACAACTTATTATTTTAGAAAACAATAATACAATTGCAAAATTCCTAATTTTTGCAATCAGAGAAATCAGATATTTTTTGAAATTCCCAACAGATTCTTCCATTTATTATGCAGTGCAATAATTGGAGAAATTTGGACAAATGAGAAAAATGGCAATTTTCTCACGCTATGGTCGCCGGAGAGCTTGCCGGAGGATGCTCCACGCGCCGCCGTCGTCGCCGCACGTGCCACCGTTGTTGGAGCCGCCGGAGAGTGGCCGTACGCGCCGCCGTGGCCGGCGAACTCTTTATGTTTGCGTCCAACAGCAGATCCGGTCCTCCAGCCGATCGTCGGAGACTATCCATCCACCGTTGCGTCGGACGTCATCGTCAGCCACCGTCGCTCCAAGGCTGGCGGTCACTCCTCCCATCCATCACGCCAGCCACCGTCGCCGTTCAGCCCCTCCGCATTGAGGAAGGCAGAGGACGAAAGAGAGAGATCTGGAGTTCGATCCCCTCCGTCGCCGGCATCGCCATCTCGCCGGTTCGTCGCGTCGATCCTCCGGAGGAGCCCATCTCATCGCGAAAGAGGTCGGTCGCTCGGATCTGTCGCGCCTCGGCTCGCCTCCGATCTCCAGCTCCATCGCGCTCCAGCTTCGTGGCGTTGCATCACCGGCGAGGCGTCGCCAGCTCACCACCGCCGCGCCACCGCGTCGCGCCTGGATTTAGCCCCGCTCACCGTCGATCGGGCCTCCTTCGTTGTATCGAGAGGAGGAGCAGTGGAGGACGAAGAAGCGGGAGCAGATCCATATCTGATTCGCTTTTCTTCTTCTTTTTTTTTATCCGCCTAATCCCTTTTTTTTTCGTTATTTCCGTTCTTTTTGTTTTATTCCGTTTTTTTTGTTTTATTCCTTTTTTTTTCTTTTTTTTTATCCGAATTAACTACTAAAAATCTATTAATTACTAAACTACCTATTATTAAACTACAAACTAAATATTAACCCACTTAAGCCCACTTTAAAGCTTAATAAAAGCCCAAAAAAATCAACAGCCTAATTAAACTCGCCCAACTTGGCAATTTTTTCCAATCTTTTAAAGTGACCATTTTACCATCCGAAACCAATTTTTGGCAAAATGATCCGGGATTCACAAAATGTCCCAAATTGCTTAAATCCCGCAGAATGAGTTTCAATAAATTCTCGGGTCATGAGAATTATTAGAAATTTATTCATTCCTCCGAAATGACCAATTTACCCTTCTGAGGTAAATTTTGATAAAATGGGTCGGTACTTATATTTTAATTTGCTGATGCAAAATAACTCAGAGATAAATCTCAACTTACTTCTCGGGACATGGGAAACATCAGAAAACGTGCGTCGCATGCTTGAAAAATAAAATTTCGATAATTACAAATTTTGCCCCTCGGCAATTTTCTCAGATTTTCATCATTTTTTTAGGGGTGACTGTAACATCACTAACCCTCAAACGATTTTTTTAATTTGTCGTATTTGTTAACACATCCTTGAAGTAAGTTGCTTTTCAGGAAAATAAAATAATTTTTGCACATGCAGTGTAAAGTTAATGTAAACAAAAATGGAATAAAAGTAATATAGTAGAACTGTTTTTTTTTTTAGAAATTGGATACATTTAGGGGGTGTTTGGTTGAAGGATTCTAAGAATTCGTAGAATGTGAAATATATAAAATATCAATGGTGGAAAATAGAAATCCATAAATTGAAAATTCTTCGTTTGGTTCACGGATTTTTAGAATTCATGGAACGTTTAGGAACCATTTTGCAATTTTTATAAAATTTTATGAACTAAACAAGTAATTTTAAAAAAAGTGTAATATTTAGGGACCATTTTGTAAAATTTACAAAAGTTTATGGACTAAATGTGTAATTTCTATGGATCATTTTGTAAATTTTTTAAAAGTGAGGGACTAAATATTGAAATATATATATATATAAGTTGGGTAAAGTGCACTCATAGTCCTATAATTTTAATTCATATACCGCTATTGTTCTGTTTTAATATTTTGTACTCATAAACTCCTGTTTTTTAACCTTTGTTTTTTCTCTTTGTGGTCTTTTTCCATCCATTGACTGTTAAGTTTAACGGATTTGTGAAAAAATGATATTTCCAGCAACTCGATTGTTTTAAAACAATTTATTTACACCCAAAGTTTTTAACTTAAGCATTTAGGCACCCGCAACAATTTTAAACTTTACAGTTTTACCCAAAAGTTTTAATAAAGTCCAACAACACCCAACCATCGTCAGACCTCCACTGCCACCGCCACCGCCGTCGGACAGTCGCTGCTGTCGCTGACCACAGCCGAAAAACACCAAAAATAAAAAAAAAAATAGCCAGGAGCGTAGATCGGCCCTTAGGACCGTCAGATCTCTACTCTTGGCCGCAAATCGGCGACCCATGGGCCGTGATTCTCCGGTCTTAGGCCGCAATCCGGCGGCTCTAGGTCGCGATTCGGCGCCCCTAGGCCGGGATCCAGCGATCCTAGGGGTCGATCTATGCTGCCGAATTTTTTTTTTTTTTGCATTACTGACATTTTCCGGCGATGATGGCGGCGGTTCGAAAATGGCTGAGTGTTGTTGGGCTTCATTAAAACTTTTGGGTAGAAGTGTAAAATTTAAAATTTATGGGTGGTACCTAAATGGTTAAGTTTAAAACTTGGGATATAAATAAATTATTTTAAAATAATTGAATTGCTGAAAATATCAGTTTTCTCACAAATCCGTTGAACTTAACGGTCAATAGATGGAAAAGGACCAAAAAGTGAAAAAAGTTAAAAAACACGACTTTATTGATACAAAAAGTTAAAACATGCTATAATAGTACATGACTTAAAGTTACAAGACTATAAGTGCACTTTACCTTATATAAGTTTGAGGATTCTGTTGTAATTTTTTAAACATAATAATTTTACGGATCCTAAAAATACATTACTTATAGATAGTATTTTAAATCCAATTATTTATGAAGGATGATGAATTTTAGCATTTTAAGAATGATAAAAATATTTTCCAATAAAATAAACATAAAAATTTCATGGATTCTTTGAGATTTTGAAAATCAACATTACTATAATCCTTAACCAAACAACCCCTTAATATTATTTTAAAAAGAAAAATGTGAGTCATGACCTAATGATCACTATTTTTATGGATACTTCGAATTCGAACTTCAGTATTCATAACCCCTACCCTTACTATGTTTGTATCAAAAAAAAAAAAAAAGAAAAAAAAAAAAGAAAAATGTGATAACAACAAAAAGAGAGAAGTAACAATATTATTAATGCTAGGTTGTTTTCAACAAAAAGGAAAACAAATTAAATGCTGCGTAGCATCTTAGCAAGGTCCTCATTCTCATATCCAGTCGAAAGGAAAAGATCTTCAAGGCTTCAAAAAGATCGTTTACCTCACCAATGACGTCACCTGCCCGGCACGTCACCATCTTACCCTTCACTCTCACCTTATCCGCTCAACTTTTTGTCTTGCTGACGTGGCAACGCCGTTAAATAAAAAAAACGGAGCTCCGCCGTCCCCACGAAGATATATTCGCCTACGCCGTTGGACCACACTGCTCCCCAAGTCCACGACGCGTCATTACCATGCTGACGTGTCAGTTAGTCCTTCTGAGTTGCCGTCGACATTTCACGGAACACGTGATGCTTTTCTCACAATGACTGGTGGGCCAACTGGTCTTCCGACGTGACCACGTGTCGGATTCTAGTATTGCTACGTAGGAGGCTGCCTTGGGTTAAGAGCGCGTGACCGGAAAAGCTTCACAATTCCAGCTGGCAATACTGGGAACTAGACTGGCCGACCTTATCCTCTTCCTTTTTTTTCTTATAAACCAAAATTCTTTTTTCTTTTTCCCGATTGGAGAATTAAAAAACTCAAAACTTTTGCAAATTGTTAGAGAGAGAGAGAGACAGACAGATAAAATGGAAAGGCCAGAGAAATTGTACCTTGGGAAAGACTTCTAAGAGAGAGATAGAGAGCAGACCAGACGAGATAAATCATAAACCAAAACCAGCCAATTCAAAACCCTAGATTTCTTGCTACGCGGAAAAGTTCAAGATTTTGATTCTGATTTTGATTACTTTGATCCTGAGGCAGGTGGCTTTCAAAGATAAGAAATTTAGCACATCCCAAGTCGAGGTCAGTTCTAAAGTTTCGTTTTCTCATTGTTTTAACCTGATCTGCTGATATGTACTTGATTCAAAATTTATCGTTAGCGATATTTTGTTCTATGTTTTTTGTTCTTGCTTTGGTATGGATGAAGATTAGTTGAAATGGGTTGGTTCTAGTTGCTTCTCCCTAGATTCTTGAGTTTTGTTCTATTTTTTTGTTACTTGCTTTGGTAGACTTCAATGTTTCTATCAAATGGGTTTATTTGTTCTGTCTTTCTTGAGTTTGGGCAAGGTATTGAAGTTTTGGTGTTTACTTCTGTTGCAGATCGATTTTGTAGCAGCCGTTTGAGCAGGAAACTAAGCCGGTTCTCGTTCCTAAGCTCTTTATTCTTTTTAGTTGATTACCGAACTTGGCTGATACCAGAGGAGTGGTTAAAGATGATGTCAAGATCGTACACTAATCTCTTAGATCTAGCTTCCGGTAATTTTCCGGTAATGGGTCAAACGCGGGAAAGGAAGCGGTTGCCTAGGGTAATGACTGTTCCAGGCGTCATTTCAGAGCTTGATGATGATCAAGCTAATAGCGTTACCTCTGACGTGCCCTCGTCGGTTGTTCAAGACCGCATCATTATTGTAGCGAATCAGTTGCCTGTTAGAGCGAGGCGCAGACCGGATAATAAGGGTTGGAGCTTCAGCTGGGATGAAGACTCATTGTTGTTACAGCTGAAAGACGGTCTGCCAGAGGAAATGGAAGTTTTGTATGTTGGTTCTTTGAATGTTGATGTTGATCCAATTGAACAGGATGATGTGTCACAACTACTGTTGGATAGATTTAAGTGTGTCCCAGCATTTTTGCCACCGGACATACTATCAAAATTTTATCATGGTTTCTGTAAGCAACATTTGTGGCCTCTTTTTCATTACATGCTCCCATTTTCAGCAAGTCATGGAGGAAGGTTCGATCGGTCTTTATGGGAAGCATATGTTGCAGCAAACAAGATATTTTCTCAAAGGGTGATTGAAGTTATCAACCCAGAGGATGACTACGTTTGGATTCATGACTATCATTTAATGGTCCTACCTACATTCTTGAGACGGAGGTTCATAAATTTGAGGATGGGTTTCTTCTTGCATAGTCCATTTCCTTCATCAGAGATATATCGGACTTTGCCTGTAAGGGAAGAGATTCTGAAGGCGTTGTTGAACTCCGATCTTATTGGATTTCATACATTCGATTATGCCCGGCATTTTCTTTCTTGTTGCAGTCGGATGTTAGGTCTGGAATATCAGTCAAAGAGGGGCTACATAGGAGTGGAGTACTTTGGGAGAACAGTTGGAATAAAGATTATGCCCGTAGGAATTCACATGGGACAGATTGAATCTGTACTAAAACTTGCAGATAAGGAGTGGAGAGTTCAGGAGCTGAAACAACAGTTTCAAGGCAAGACTGTGTTGCTTGGTGTTGATGACATGGATATCTTCAAAGGTGTTAATTTGAAGATGCTCGCGTTGGAGCAGATGTTGAAACAGCATCCTAAATGGCAGGGAAGAGCAGTTTTGGTGCAGATTGCAAACCCTGCGAGAGGAAAAGGAAAGGATCTTGAGGAAATTCAGGCAGAGATACAGTCAAGCTGCAAGAGAATTAATGAGACTTATGGCCAACCAGGTTACGAACCAATTGTCTTCATTGATAGGCCTGTGTCCCTGAGTGAAAGAGCTGCTTACTACACTATAGCCGAATGTGTTGTGGTAGCAGCTGTGAGGGATGGGATGAATCTTACACCCTACGAATACATTGTTTGTCGACAGGGTGTCTCTGGATCTGAGTCTTCATCAGAAGGAATTGAGATAAAGAAGAGCATGCTAGTAGTATCAGAATTTATTGGATGCTCCCCTTCACTTAGTGGTGCTATTAGAATTAATCCTTGGAATGTTGAGGCAACGGCTGAGGCAATGAATGAAGCAATTTCAATGAGAGATTCTGAGAAGCAATTACGTCATGAGAAGCATTACAGGTACGTCAGCACTCATGATGTTGCTTACTGGTCCAGAAGTTTCTTCCAGGATCTAGAGAGGACTTGTAAAGACCATTTCAGAAGGAGATGTTGGGGAATTGGTTTGAGCTTTGGGTTCAGAGTAGTGGCACTTGATTCTAACTTCCGGAAGCTTTCTGTTGACCATATTGTTTCTGTATATCTAAAATCCAAAAAACGGGCTTTACTGTTGGACTACGATGGAACTGTCATGCCACAGACATCCATCAACAAAACCCCAAGTCAAGAGGTCATTTCGCTCTTAAATACTCTGTGTCGTGATCCAAAAAATACTGTATTTATTGTGAGCGGTAGAGGACGCGACAGTTTGGGCAAATGGTTTTCGCCCTGCAAAAAGCTTGGGATTGCTGCTGAACATGGTTACTTTATGAGGTACTGTGTTGCTGTTCTTCAAGTCAACTTTCCCCTCCTTTTCCTGGTTTCTTTAGGGTATTGAGTTATAAGTTGAATGCTTTTTCAGATGGCCAGGTCATCAAGACTGGGAGGTATGTGGACAAAGTAATGATTTTGGTTGGATGCAGATCGCTGAGCCTGTGATGAAATTGTATACAGAATCTACTGATGGTTCTTCTATCGAGACTAAGGAGAGTGCTTTAGTCTGGCATCATAGGGACGCAGATCCAGATTTTGGTTCTAGCCAAGCCAAGGAGCTGTTAGACCATCTTGAAAGTGTGTTAGCAAATGAACCTGTAGTTGTAAAAACTGGTCAGTTCATTGTTGAAGTTAAGCCTCAGGTATCTACCTCTCTCCTTAACTATGTTTTCCCCTTTTTCTTCTCTCTCCCTCTGTGTCTCTCTCTCTCTCTCTCTCTCACACACACACACACACTTTATAGAGACAGTTTACATTGATTTGAAAGTTTGTTAGTGCCATGATATTTTCTAATCGAAGGTTTTTCAGAGTGCATGTTGTTACTGTTTATGGCATAGTGCTGGAAAACAAGCTAATGCTCCAGCTAATCTCCAGCATGACCATATTTTTTCAACTTTGTTATCTTTGATGTGTAGACACCCATGAATGAATTAGGCTTTTGCATGAATTTACAGTGTTAACTAACTTTTGACAATTAATTGACTATAAACTTCATGCCACCAACCCCAACATGGTGAGGATTAAAGTATTGTTCGATGATGATGATGAAAAGCCCCCTTCTATGCCCCTTGTAATGGGACATAACTAAAGCAATTATTATGTCCACTCATCACCATCTTATGATATTTTCCATGAAGGTGGGAAAACCTATGATGATACGGTTTGAAATTTCATCTCATTTTTCCTTTGAAAGAAGGTTGTGACAGGAAGGACATCCGGCGTAAAACTTTTCCATTATATTTCTGCGTGAATTTATAGTGTCAACTAAATTTTGACAATTAATTGCCACTATAAACTTCATGCCACCGACCCCAATGTAGTTGGGATTGAGGAGGAGGTGGTGGTGGTGGTGGTGGTGATGATGATGCAGGAATGAGTTGTTGAAGAAATCAATTCCATTGTTGATATGACTAGAGCAATTAGTTGGTTTGTCTGTTATGCGCTGTTGAATATCAGTATCACTAGAGGAACACTTAGGTAAAAGGTTTTGTTTTTCCCAGCAATAAGTGTTCGTTATAAGTCTTTAATTAGATAACTTTTTATAATATTTGATCAGTTCAAAATCGAGGGAATTTTGAATTAAAAAGTGTTTTTAACTGGAAAGAAGTACGTATTTTTTTTATCTGCTTTTGGTGCTGTAATTGTTTTTTCTCAATCTATGTTTTGGACATTGTATGGTTTCAATGCATTTATTTCTTTCAGCGGTATGCTTATTGTTACACTGCTTATTGTGGCATACAGGGAGTCAGTAAAGGTCTGGTTGCAGAAAAGATCTTCCAATCAATGGCCGGAAACGACTGCCAAGCTGATTTTGTACTCTGTGTTGGTGATGATAGATCCGACGAGGACATGTTCGAGGTCATTGGCACATCAATCTCAAGCAGTGTTCTTTCATCCACGAGTTCTGTTTTTGCCTGCACCGTCGGACAGAAACCAAGCAAAGCCAAGTACTATGTCGATGATGCTGCTGAGGTTGTCTACATGCTTGAAGCCCTCGCTGAAGCTACTTCAGAGCCCGAAGAAGAAGCCGACTCTGATGATTCTTCATAGAACAACACTGGGTAGATGGAATCTGGAAAAGTTTTGCCTTGTTTATGACAGAATGATGCTGCCTCATATTCGCAGGTAGCTATCACATTTTCTACTTGATTTCGAGACCTGTTTAACTGATCTAGACAATGTGCCATCTGAAGGGCGGAATTGGTGGTAAAAACAAGTGAGAGATTTCAATAGGATTGCTTGCAAGAGGTAGAGGGCCAAGCATGGGTTTTGTGCAAATTATAATTCACTAACTGAAGAGAAGAGGTAGGTGTATAATTTGGTTGGCAAGATCATCAAGCTGGTTGAAGTGGCCAATGCTAATGATTGTTACTGTTACACATACGGATTGGATGAGAACATATTGTACTAAAATTTCTCCACTTTAGCTGGGTGGTTTTCTATTGTCATGTTCCTCTTTCTTGATCCTCATCAATCTGTTTCTCAGTGACTTAAATGTGTAAATTATATAGAAGATGGACAATTATGCATCGATCTATTACTGACCGTTTGATTTGGTGAGTTGACTGTATTGCTGGTAGCAAAACAGGCCATTTAGGCTGCGTTCACATGGGGAAATCTTTTCCATTTTTCGGTGTGTTTTCAGAAAAATAAAAAATGAAAACATGTTTAGTTTTAAATTTTTCATTTCTTATTTTCTGGAAAAATAATTTTTCAAAACATTGAAAACACTCTAAAAGCTAGAAAGTCTTTTTGAGTTTCTAATTAGAAAACCGCTCTTGACTCTCGATCTCGCCAGACGTCAAGTCCCGCTTTTACCTCCCTCACCTTCTCTCTCTCTCTCTCTCTCTCTGATAAAGCATGAAACAAACTCTAAATTTCATGGTTAGATTTCTTCATCTGTTGTTACTGTCCTGTTTGTTTCCTAGTTTTCTTCGTTTCATCTCTTTTCAAAATCTTGTATGATAAGTATCATTTACACTTATGCTATTTACCCTAAATTTGTTGCTGAAGTTGAACCTGTCTTTGAACTTCTCAGGTTCATCTTGATTTGTTTCGTTTATAACCTTGTAACTTAAGTTTAAAAGGTATTATTGTTTTTGGTATATATTTGAGAAGCGAAATCATGAGAGTGAAATAAGAGAAGATGAATTATATGGTGACTCTTGGTGGTTGCTCAAGTTGGTTTCTTTTTGAAATGCAGCAATGTCTTGTATTCATCTCTTTCAATTTTTCCCAAAGCTTGACATATCTTTATCCTGTTAAATTTCCCCCCTTGTTGTTTTGCGTTTGGGTGGGTTTTTTTTCTTCTTCCAAATTCTGGTGTTCTGTCACTCCCCTGGTTGGGGGGTTGGTCTTGTTTCTTAAACTGTTGAGTTGTGTGAGTGAGTTTCTCTTCTTCTCTTATAATTCTTTATCAATAAAAAAAATCTAATGAAGTTGAACAGAATGGTACTACATTTGGATAACAAAGGTAATTCCATAAATTGAGCATCCATTTACAACATCTCTCATGTTAAACACAATGCAAAGATAAAGGATCCCATAAGTTCATTTCAATTCACAGTTGCATAAGTACACACAATCTGCCAGAACCGCTATGATCTTTGTTCATCTGCATGAAAAATGCAGTGAAAAAAAGTTCAGTTATTTATCTCATCATTTGCAATGTGAATGCATGTTAAATCCCACTTGTCGGCTTGAATTGATCCTGGTATGTTCTTGATGTTATTCTTCTATGTTGTTCATTCCTTCTGTATTAGCTGCCCAATTCAGAAGGATTATCTTCATAGTTATTAGCTGTGTTATTCTAGCCTAAGGATTATTTTCATCATCCAAACTTTGTTAGAGTTTTATTTCATTCTTCTCCTCTCGCCCTGTGTGTCTGGTTTTGTTAACACGCTATTACATAGCAGTTCACCTTTATGTCAGGGTTTTACTAGCTTTTTAACGGCAACACCCAGGTGCTCGACTAAATGAGTCTTGCAACTTATGACTTTGATTCTAAAGAAGTTTTTTAGAGAGCAGTATGATGCTTATCACCCAGTTTTGAATGTCATGCAGCTTGCAGCTCCTAATTAATGCTGGAATGTCATGCAACTCTAGCTTTGAAAAGGAAACTGTACAAATAAATGCAGCTCCTAATCCAATCGTTGCCCAAACCTGATTAATGCGTTGAATGTCATGTTTTTTGGATTATTAGTTGTGATGCATGTATGATTGGTTTGTGATTACTTTTTAGAGAGCAGTTATAGCAACAATTACTTTTTAGAGAGCATATTTTGCAAAGGTCTGAGATATTCCTCTTCTAAGTTGCAAATATAAGAACAAAAGTTTTTGTTCCAAATGAACAAAATTTTGCTCCAACCCGTGGTGGAGGGAACTCCTCCTTCTTGCATACGTAGCGTGTCATTATTGATTTATGTTACCACTATTAATTACGAGGCTGCCACTATTTATTATGGGGTGTGGCAGTCCGTAATTAATTGGGGTGTTAGCAACCAATAACGTCATGTCACGTATACGGGAAGGAGGAGTTCCCTCCATCATGGGTTAGAGCAAAATTTTGTTCTAAATATAATACGTCCATTCTTTTTATTTGTCTCATATTATTCAGTTAGGATGCTATCTATGCTAGTGATTCTTTGTGTTGCAAATATAATATGTCCATTCTTCTATGTTGCAGTTGGAGAAGCATTTCAATTCATTTCGAAAAAGTGGCTGCAAGAATTATGTTAATTAATTAATTCTTGTATAAATATATTTAGATGTATTTTCTAAAGTTGAGAATTTTCTCAACTAAACGAGTTTTTCAAAATTAATTTTCAGAAAATTGTTTTCCATATAAAACAACTAAACACGTTTTCTAAAAATTGAAATGAAAAATTACACTTAGAAAATGAAAACTGAAACGGAAAATGAAAATGAAAACTATTTTCCACAACTATACGGGGCCTTGGTTTTTCAATTTTGGATCAATTTGGGTTGTTTTTCTTCTGAAATTGTTCAAGCTAATCCCTCAGTTTTTTTTCCTTCCTCCCTTCAGTCCGTCTTGGTTTCCACCGCCGGTGCGTCCTTCGCTCGCCTGTTCATCCGCCGACTGTCGTCCATCCGCGGTCCGTCTCCGGTCTCTCCGTCGCTTCTAGCTCTGCTGAGGTTACCTTTTTTTTGTTGTTGTTGTTGTTGAACTTTATGTCTGAATTTTATTGAACTTTCTTTTTCTTTTCTTTTTGTTGAACTTTCTAGCATCTGTCGTAGGAAGTTACAACCTAAACCCTCAATTTTTGTTTAATGTCTTAATGATTTTGTTCATGAATTTTGTAAGTTTTATCCAATGTGTTCATCAACATTTCTGTCCAATTTTTAAATTTGTTCATGAACTGTTTAATTTTAATTTGTTCATGAGCTTTCTGTCCATTGTTTCCCCCAATGTGTCCAATTTACAATTTTATTACTAGGTTGCAAACTTTTTTCAAATTTTGGACTACAATTTCAAGTTTTTCAAATTGTTAACTTCTATCAATTTTTGGACGGGATTGAAAATCAGTATGTCGAGTCCTGTTGACCGTAGTCAGGGCCACATCGAGGGCCCGAATCAGAGTTTGGGATCCATGGAGACTTCACCTGGTCAAGAGGCACGACGTGTGGGCCGAGGTGGAGGATCGATCGGTACGAGTAATGGGGGTTGATCTGCGAGGTCAGTAGTCAGGGCTACCTCTTCCCTTTTAATAAGCTCATACCTTCACTTGTATCTGATCAGTCGAGTTTCTTCTTCTCCTCTACATTCTCATGATCCTCCATTACTTGCACATGGCCATACCAATTCAGAAATGCAACTTTTGACATTGGGTTGTTTCCATGCTTCTTTTCTCATTATTCTTTCGCCATTTTGTATTTGACTGCTACCTCTTCTTTTTTAATAAGCTCATCAAGCTCCTTCCTAATCTCCATGTCGTGACCCTCAATTTTCAGAAAAATTAATTATTAATACAGATTGATGAAAACAAAAAAGAGAACACATATGATGAAAGAAGAGAAGGTCATTTAGATATATACCAGGTGTGACATTGCACTTTTCTGAAGTTCCGCCTCTATCGAGACTTTCTTCTCTTTCTCAAAAAACTCATCCCATTCATTCTGAACCTCCTCGAGAATTATCTCGGTAACCTGATCATCGCTAATCTGTAACTCCTCCAAATTCTACAGAA
>JBBYHH010092202.1:0-15136 GCA_038382905.1 Daphne laureola
GTCAAATATACAGATAAAAAGTGAGTGTGCCATGTGGTGATTATATTGACATAATATTTGCACAGAGTAAGGGCGCAAGTCATCTGCACGATAATTTCTGGGGAATGGTTTCCCACTGTAGCCCTTAAGCTCGTATATGCCGGTATGCACTTATAGGTGTATGATGAATGGGCCATCCTAGTTTTCTCAGAGCACGCCCTGTCGGGGGTCTCATACAGTGAGTTCTGATCGCAACAGCATGACGACCCCCTCCTTCAGCTTTTTGGGTCTGACCTTGATGTCTCGTGTGAGCTTGAGTCATTGTTTGAGGGCTTTCATACAGAGTCTGGTACCTTCTTGGAGCTCTTCAAGAAGATTCAACCTTGCACGAAGGCCAACGGCATTGTCCTCTGAATGAAAGATGATCATATGGATGGTGGGTAAGTATGCTTCGATTAGCAGCAAGGCCTCTGTTCCATAGACAAGGGAAAATGGTGTTTCCCTGATAGGGGTGCGCGAGGTGGTACAATAATCCCATAATACACTGGGTAGTTTATGGACCCATCCCCATTTTGCCCCTTCCAGTCGCTTTTTGAGTCCTTCCTTGAGTGTGCGATTTATGACTTCTACCTGGCTATTCAATTGGGGATGCGTAACGGGAGCATACAACATTCTTTTGTTGTTCTCGGCCACCCATTACCGAACTTTTATGATTGTGAATTATGTTCCATTGTTTTTTATAATGGTGCGAGGGCTACAATATCGGCAGACTATGTTTTTCCAAAGGGACGCGATGACTCTGTCTGAAGTGATCGTTGCGAGGGCTTCTACCTCCACCCATTTGGTGAAGTAATCTATCACCATGATGCAAAATCAATATTGACATGACGCTATTGGAAGTGGGCCAATCAAGTCGAGGCCTCAAAGTATGAACGGTATAGGGTAGGTGAGTGATGATGATGTTGCGGATGGAAACCGCTGAACCATTGACTTAAGCTGGCATTGGCGGCATTTATGTACCAGGGTCTTTGCCTGCTTTAGTATTATGGGCTAGTAGTGTCGTTGCCATAGCGCTTTATGCGTGAGGTGGTCAACTCCAATGTGTGCTCCGCATATCCCTTGGTCTATTTCCACCAGCAGGTGTTGCCCTTCCTCTATGGTCAAGCATCGCTGTAGGGGGGCTGAGTATCTGTGATGCCATAGGAGGTTGTTTATGATGACAAAGTGAGTGGCATGGCTACGCACTACCTTTTGGTCCCTAGGGTTGGCCAGCAGAAGCCCCTGCAACCACTTTATGATCGTCGTTCTCCAGTTATCGTTGTCCAAAACCCATGTTTCCTGGATGGGAATGTCTGTGGTAGGAATGTCGATGGAAGGTCTCACCAATGTTCCACATTCTGATGATATTCATCCCTTTGATAGGGCATCGGCCTTCGCGTTGGCCACTCACAGTATGTGAATGAGGCTAACTTCTTCAAGATCTTTTATGAGACCCTTGACAAGTCTCAAGTATTTCATTAGTGTGGGGTCCTTGCATTCTGAAGTCCCTTACACTTGGTATACCACTAGCTGTGAGTCACTGTGAATTATGATTCGCCGAATCCCAGCTTTGTTTTCCATTCTTAGACCTGTTGTGAGGGCTTTATATTTAGCTACATTATTGGTCATAGGGAACTGGAATGTGACTCTGAGTTGGGCCTTCATTCGTAAAGGTCCTTGAAGGTAGACGCCACCACCGGGCTTTTCTGCTTTTGAGGTGCCAACCACATACATGCTCCATTCCGGTGTGGACGGATCTAGTGGCTACTAATCCTTTAAGGCATCTATGGATCCGCTAGAAAACTCAGCAAGGAAATCCGCAACGGCGTGTCCCTTGATTGCCTTGCGAGGCTCATAGGTGATATTGTATTCGCTGAGCTCAATGCACCATTTAGCAAGGTGACATGAGTGTTCCAGGCGCTACAGTATATCCTTGATTGGAAGATCCATGCGCACAGCCACCGCATGACCCTCGAAATACGACTTTATCTTTCACGTGGCGTATACCAGGGCTAAAATTAACTTCTGTAAGGCAGGCTATCGATTTTTTTCTACTTGCAATGTGTAGCTCGTGTAGTAGATCGGCCATTGCTTGTTGTCCTCTTCCTTTAGCAACACCGAGGCGATACTGGTGCTGGTTCCAGATAAGTAGAGGACCAGATCCTCACCTGTCCGGGGACACTTGAGAATTGGGAGCTGCTTTAGGTGTTTCTCGATTGGTTCATGGGCCTTTTGACAATCAGCTTTCCATTGGAAAGACTTCCTCCACTTTATTTGTGTGAAGAAAGGTATACACTTGTCTCCTAACTTTGATATGAATCTACTGAGCACCACTAGTCTACCTGCTAGCCACTGTACATCTTTCAGTCCATGGGGGGTCCTGAGATGTGTGATGGCTTCAATCTTTTTTGGATTCGCTACTATCCCTGTTCGCGAGATATGAACTCCGAAGAATTTACGCTCGCCTACGCCTAACACACATTTGGTGGGGTTTAGTCTCATTTTGTAACTGCACAAGTTTCCAAATATCTCTTCTAGGTGGTCCAGGTGTGCTGATGTGGTCCCACTTCTTATGACAATGTCATCTACATAGGCTTCCAAGTTGCCACCAATCTGATTCGTGAAGACTCTATTCATAAGCCTCTGAAATGTTGCCCTGACATTTTTTGAGCCAAATGGCATACGCACATAATAGTAGACGGCCTCGCTTGTTATGAAGGATATCTTCATGGAATCCGTGTGGGTCCATATAGAGTTGATGTTAGCCACTGTAAGCATCTAAGAAAGATAGGATAGGGTATCGCACAGTGGTATCGACAAGCTGATCGATGGGAGGTAAGGGCTATGGATCTTTGGGGTATGCTCTGTTGAATCACTTATAGTCAACACAGAGATGCCACTCTCCAATTTCCTTTAGTACCAGCATGATTTTAGCGACCCACTTGATATAATGAACTTCCTTAATTATATTAGCATCAAGCAATTTTTGAACTTTTGAACATATAAATTCCCTCCGATCTGGGGGAATGCCCTTTGTTTTCTGCCTAACAGGGGTGACATCAAGTAGAACATTAAGCTTGTGATAGATTACTTTGGGATCAATGCCCGAGAGATCTGTGGGGCTCTATGTGAAGACATCTAGGTTGGCTTGAAGCAGGTGGATGAGCGCATCTTTAGACGCTGACAGGTCTTTACCAATGCGGAACTTCTTTCCCGGTGAGATCTCCACTTCTTCAAAGTCACCTGAAAGATTTAGGGTATCTTCCACATTTTCTTGCGTTGCATTATCAATGATGGGATGTCTACTCTTGGACTATGTTTGGCGCGATATCTGTGCAGGCCCAGTTAGGGATGCTATGTAGTTTCCTCATGAGACATTCTGACTGACATAAATGTAGGCATCCCCTGAGCCTGTACTAAATTTTAATGTGAGGGCTCGCACATCACACCGCACATGAAATTCAACCTGGGTGTATCTCTGAATAATTGGGTTGAAAGGCGATGATAGGTCAAGAACTATGAAGTCTATAAAGTTGGAGCTGCAGATGGGGGCTCTGCATTCTATTGTCCCCATCATCATGAAGGGGAGGGTGATGACTCCCAATGTGAGGATTTCCTCTCTTCCATTGCCATAGGTTGCACCCTTCGTCGGCTGGATGCGCGAGAGGGGAACCTTGGCCACCAGAAGGGTTTGTTTGTAGACAACATTGGCATTTGCACCTGTGTCCATGAAAATTATGTCTGTATCCCAGCCTACGATGCGAGCTGTGATAACCAGCGTGTCTGAATGAGGGATCACTACCGACATACCATCTCAACGGTGGATAAGTTGAACTAAAGAGTGCTCAAGTTGATAAATTTGTCTCATGTGACGATGCCTCACCGGAGCTCCTTCGTACTGTGTTATTACATGAATGCGACCAGCTGGGGGTCATATACAGTCTCCCTCCCTTTGTTACGACCAGTGATTTCCCCACAATTACGTGTCAACGCTCTCTTGATTGCTTTCACGCTTATGACCTCTAGATGACTCTTTTCAGGTGGAACGATCCTGCGAAATAAATTCGGATAGTCCCCCTTGCAAGGCCATTTTTGTCGTCATTTTCTTAAGTTCAATGCAGTATTCCGTGTCATATCCTTTTCCGTGATGCTAGCGGCAATATTTGTTGGATTAGGCATTCGCTCGCTTAGACAGAGGGTATGGCCATTTCGGGACCTCACACCTCCTTTTGATCATGTGAAGGATGTTGGTTTTAGAATCTCTGAGTGGTGGGAGTGCCAGGTAATCTTGGTCACGTGAGGGCTACGATGAGAAATGTGTGCGCTTTACCCCTACTTGGTTATCTTGGTTGTGCGGGCCCTGTGCTTTGACTTCGCTTGCTTGTGGTTTGTACAGTGGGTTGACTATCTCTTCTGCGTGCATGAATCTAATGGACCTTGTGAGAAACTGCTCTATGATGCCTGTGGGATTGGTATTGACCTCCACAAAAAATTAGGAGTCCCATTGGAGCTATTGCAAGGCAGCAAGGAGTCTAATCTCCTCACTCAGATTAGGGACCTGGATTGCTTCAGCCTGGAATCGCTGGATATATTCCATGAGAGGTTGTTCCTAGTGCTGCCTTACTTTTAGCAGCTGGCCTACCATTTTTGGCAAGGGCTTGAAGCCTATAAAATAGTTAGAGAAGGCGAATGAGAGTTCCTCAAAGGAGTTAAACTGCCTACCTCTAAAGGTGCTATACCACGCAGCTGCTACCCCAGTCATCGTGGAATTAAAGGCTCGGTACATGGTGGTATCATCTACCCCGGCGATAGCCATCACCGAGACATACCACTGTAAGTGCACATCCAGAATGGAGAGACCATTATAGGCGTTGAGCTTTGGTTGACGAAACTGCTCTGGAAAATGCGCTGAGAGGATTTGGCTTGAACACAGCTGGGTCCAAAGGTGGTCCAGCCACAGTCTGGTTGGATTTGATCCATTTGTTCTATCTTCACGCTTCTCCATCTGCTCCATGCGCCGGCCGAGGGCACTAAGGGCAGCGGTATGAGCAGGGTCTGACATGCTTTCCTGCTGCAAAGGTGGGGTCGTGGTGCGTTCATGGCCTAGCATGTTATGGGGATGGTTCCAATGACGTCCAGCACTCCCCGTAGTGTTTCTTCCAGAGTATTCTAGAGGTTTTCATCCACCGCTTCCGTGATTTCCACAATTTCTACTGGGTCCAGGCCCGCAATGTTAGTTTTCTGAAGCACCACATTCTACTGGATGTCCCCAGTCCCTCTGGGGGGAGCGATGCTTTCTTTGATGGTGTGGACGGAAATGTTATCCTCCTAGTATAGAGGATTCCCATTCCCCGTGTTAGTCCATTCGTAATTGAGTCGCTCACTTGCTCTTGTTCTCGGCATGGTGAGTTACGTGGGTTATGTTCATTTCCCACAGACAACGCCAATCTGATAGCCTGAGTTTCAGCTATCCAGATGTTCAGATTTAGTTCTTCTGATACTCCTCCGGTGGTGAGCTTGAAACCTGCAAAAGATCCAATATTGTGACCCTGGAAGCACACTCGAGGATTCTCATTCCCGATGTCAGTCCGTTCTCCATTGAGTTGTTCAGTTGCTCTTGTTCTCGGCATGGTGAGTTACGTGGGTTATGTTCATTTCCCACAGATGGGGCCAATCTGATAGCCTGAGTTTCAGCTATCCAGTTGTTCAGATTTAGTACTTCTGATACTCCTCCTGTGGTAGGCTTGAAACCTGTAAAAGATCTGAGGTTGTGACCCCGGAAGCACACTCTGACGTTCAAGTCAGTTTCAGGTCCAAGACTCAATAGTGTTTTCATGGGAGAATATCATACCTTCAGCCCTCCCGGGCTTCTTCTTTATATAAGGCTTCGACCTGACGGTTTCTTCCCCCATGATCTGGAGTGGTGGGTGGTTATCCCATGTTCATCCGATAAATGGGCAATGTTAGAGTGCTTGGGAAATGGGTGACGATTTATTGGAGACGTGGTATTCATGGGCAGCATCCGCTGGCGTGCTGTGCGAGGGCAGCCTAAGCGCATCCCTCTCAGGCATGCTGTGCCTGGCCTATCCAAGCGCATGCTTGGATAGTGTATCAAGGGTTGTGCGAGGCCAGGCTAAGCGCATCCCCCTCAAGAATGTTGCGCGAGGCCTGTCCAAGCGCAAGCTTGGATAGTGTACCAATGTGGAATGTGAACCTGAGGTCCTGAGACAAAAAACTAAACCAATCTTGAAGATCCTTGAAAGGTCGTATGAGTTTAGGGCCAATTTTAAAGTCAGGCGAAGACCCGGCGAGCCAATGCACAAACGCAGGTGATCGCCTAACCTCATGACTTGATAAACAGGCGACCAGGTGACCAGGAACACAGTTCCAGGTCATCGCCTGATGCCAGATCAAAGTATACAGAGGGCCAGGTGAGAGTTAGGGGACCAGGAACACAGTTCTAGGCGATCGCCTGACTCCAGGCATCCACTAAACATCATATAATGGGGTCGTGTTATTCTTCGAACCCAACTCTGATAATTTCATTGCCTACAGATTCCTTTACCGAACCTAATCTAATGCAGAAACCGAACATGATAGTTGGTACTATCATTCCAGAACTTATATTTGCATAACCCATTCTAACATGAAATTTAGAACTTTCCAAAAAGGACTAGACTCCTCACACAACTGACATGTCGACAGACATTTAGATTTCCAAAAAGAAAGAAAAAAAGAACATGACAAGTTGATCCCAAATACTTTTGTTGTTGTGGTTGTCATGCTTATTACCTCGGGTTTGGTTATACCTTTCACAAAACTTTAGATGGAGTGGAGCCTCTATCGCTACCCTCCGATATCAGATATCGCAGCTAGCGAGTGTTTCCCATAACCTGAAACTTCATTATAGAAAAAAGAGCACTATAGAAACAGTTAACTATCTATCCAAAAGCAAGCAGCAGTATTCCTAAAAGCTCTATAGTGTAATCCAATGCATGAATGCTGATAACCTAAGCAAAAGAATCGAATTAGATCATATCACCTGACAAAGACAGACCAGAAAGATAGATCACAATCAGATCAGAATTATAACAGAAAATGCCTTCCTGATGTTATCCCCGCATGCATGATATCAGATCCAGATGTCCATGCCTTGATGATCAAATCTATGCAGTCCAAAATCACAGAAGAAAATCCTGAAACGTAACCTCATTGAGCATGTTTAGACTGACCGCTTGCAGTCCCACCTCTCATTCCAAGGTACTTCTAGTAAGGTGGGCCCCACTTACTGAACTATCCTAGAATTAATCGGTGGCACAGGCTTTTCCCGTCCAAAAACACCCCTCAGAAGTCTGTACTTAGACCAAAATTTCTTCTGATAGCTGATTCAAAAAAACCAGGCTCTGATACCAAGTTGTCACCCCCTAGACCGACAGAAGTAACGGAGCGGGGCGGAGAGGAGGATGATGTCGAACAGAGGCCACTTCGGTATAGCAATTCCCATAACCCAGCCCGGTATTACGTGACTCAAAAGCCTCCCATCACTTAGACAAAATGTTCATATCACTTAGGCGTAAAACCATAACCAATTATGGTAACAAAATCCTATCTTAAGCAACATCACATGCATACCTATACCTACCCATAACATACTAAGCATCAAGGAAACATAGACTAGGTAAATCTACCACTTAAATACAATAACCAAAGTTTCCAAATCCTACAAATGACTAATTAATCATACAAGCCTCATATTTGTGATCCATGTTACATGCACATATCCATCTACACCTACAGAGCCTAACACACTTGATCACCTCCAGGTCAATGCTGCTGCTGCTAACACAAATAAAAGAGTTAACTGTCAGTAGTTTCACAAGTGCTGATCCAAAAATCTCAACCAGAAACACACTCAATCAGGATCACCCCCGCACAGAACATAATTCACATCAAGGAGCTATATGTACCTGAACACACATATCACAAAAAACATAATGGAGTTACTCCGCATGTTGCTTATCAGAAGCTCCTAAAAAAGATTAATCATAATGGGGTAAGTCCTCGAGAGAACTTAGTAATGGCTTAGGTAAGGGTAATGGTTTGAAAAACAGTCTTGCATAAAGTGGTTAGTATGCACAAAAATCAAATCTATACAAAATAAGTCTTACCTGAACATTAACTTGCATAAAATAAAAAATAAATAATAATATAAAGACAGATGCCCCAGAGGACAGAAAAACATACAGATAAGGTTGTGCATTTGGGCGGTCTAAACCGCAGAAATTGCCAAACTGAACTGATTCGGTTTGGCAGTTTGGTTTATTTGGTTTTACGGTTCAGTTTCGATGAAAACTGATTTGTATATAATTCAGTACGGTTCGGTTCGGTTTGAGTTATAGATTCCAGTTTATTCAGTTATCGAATAAACCGACTAAGCTTTTTTTTCTAACCTACACAGCCCAAGCCCAACCCCAATAACCTAACCTAAGCCTAACCCTGACCCATTAATATTAACAAGGAAAAAGAAATTCCTAGATCTGATTCGAATTTTTCTTTTCTTTTTTTCATTTTCTTTCTCTGTACCATTTCTCATCTCTCTGATGCTCTCGACTCTTAACTTATCTCTTCCACTGACCTTCCATTTCTGCGCATCACCCACCAGCGGCTCATTCACCGTTATCCATCCTCGCTAGTCGTCACCGCTCCGTTGGAGTCTCACAAGCTGCAGCAGTGCCTTCATCATGCAAGGTTAGAAGGACAACAGCCAGCAGGCCCACCACCTAGAGCCAGCAGGCCTCCTTCATTTTCCGTCCGTCGCGCAATCTCACCGGTCGGCCCCCGCCTCATCCATCGCTTAAGTTTCAACCTCTAGTCCAGCAAGCTCTAGCCAGTAGCAGACTAGCAGCAGCAGGTAAATTTATTATTTTGTATTTAGGGTTTTATTTTAATTTAAATTAATTTGGTCATTATTTGTACAATTTGAAAAAGGGTTTATTTGTTTATGATATATTCACAGTATGTGAATGATTATTGGTCGGTGATGGGAAATTATTGGCTTTAATTTTCATGTTTGTGTGGCTGTTGCTGCTCCAATCGGTTGTGCCGTTTAGTTGATTATTGTCAATTTTGTTAATTTTCACAGTATGTGAATGATTATTTTAATTTTTTTCCAATTTTGTTTTAATTATTCTCTGCAGGTTTTTTTGGGAAAAACAATATATGTAAGTTCAGTTTTTTTGATTTCGAACCGAACTGAACCGAACTTATTCAGTTTTGGTTTTAGCGATTTGGGTGGTTTGAACGGTTTAGGCGGTTTCTTACCACCCAAAACTGAAAACCGCCCAAACCAGTTAATTCAGTTCAGTTTTAACCGAACAGCCCGAATGCACACCCCTACATACAGATATGGATACGATAGCCCTCGGTGGCCGAAGCCATACATACAGGGTTCAGAAATCAGAACTAACGCATGGTACGAGCGTGAGACCTAGGTTCCCCAAAACTGTCGTAATCAGATCACTTATCATAAATTGATCAGAGCATATCAGAATCACAAAATTGATCACCAAGTGATCACAGAATACCAGAATCACAGAAACCTTCACACATTTAACCTTACCATGTAACAAGCCCTCGGGGTCACCGGGCCACACCCTCAACGTGGGAACTCACTTCAACTAATTCAATATGCATAGAAAGAAAACCTAGAATGCATATTTAAGATAGTTGAGCCCTTACCTGAAAAATTGCAAACTTCAAGTACCAACCCAAGAAACCACAGCTCTGTATAGCCCAAACACAGAAAACACAGCTGAACAACCACATAACAACAAGGAATAAAATTCTCAACTTCCAACAGAAAAGAAGCTTTACGCAAGCTTTACTATTTCGGCCATGTCATAAAAAGAAGATCAACCAAATGAGATGCTACTAAGAATTCCATTTAACACAAGAAAGCTCAATTCCACTCCATAATAATCAACCATCAACCAATACCAAATTCCAACATCACACTTTCATTTTGGCTAACCAAGAAAGATCAAACCAACAGAAATTTCTTTCCAAGAAATCAAGCCACAAATTAGGAACTCCAATTTAACTCCTATCTCAACTCAAATCCAACATTCCTCACAAAACATACACCTTAATTCATCATCCAATAAATTTGATCAACACATGGAATTGAGATCAACGATGAAAAATGTTACCAAAATTCCACATACTCATTTACAAACTCACTTTTATTCCTAATTCACCTCAATTCTAACATTTAACAAAGAATACCAATCTTAATTCTTGACCCATAAATTTCGGCCAAACATGCATATCAAAGGAGAATGATCCAATCATCCTCATATCAATTTAGAAGTTTAATTCTATCAATAAATTCATTACAATTCATAATTCAACAAAGAAACACATCGCTTAGATAATTCTGCTTAAATTTGGCCTAAATGAAGAACAACCAAGGAGGGAATTTCCAAGACAAATCCAAACAAGAATTGAACTACTAACCATCCTCAGAATACCTTAGAATCATAATTTCATCTCAACTTCATCAATCATGAGAAGTTCCAAAAAATCGGCCAATGCATAACAAGAAGAAACAATGAAGACCCAAGCACAAAAAAGTGTTGCTAATCATCCATACAACACTTTGGAAACTCAATTTCAACCCAATCTTCGTGATTCAGGAATGGGCTCCAAGCCCTAGCTCACCAAAATGCTCAAAATTGAGCTTGAAATGAAGAACACAAAGAGGAAAACTTATTACCTCAACATTTTAGCCATGAATCATGCATTTCCTCTTGCAAAAATGGAAGAAATTGAAGAATCCATCTTTTCCCAAGAAGCTCCAGAACGTTCGGCCATCGAGAGGAAGAAGAAGAAGAACATGTTTTGTTCTTTTTCTTCTTTCTTTCCTTTTAATAACATTATGTAAATAACTCCCTTCTTCTCTATTTCTTTTTATTTTCTTACTACCTCTTCTTTTCTTATCTTTTAATTTCCAATCATACATAAATAAATCCCTTTTCTCTCCATCAATTTATTCCTACCACAAACATATTTCCATCACATAATATTAATCCCACCTTTTTACTCCATCAAATAATATCCACCATAATTAATTCCCATAACTTTTTCCAACTTACCACCCTATTTTGACATGTGTCTTCCACTTTCATTATAATATTATACTTATCTCATGTCATAATAGTATGTAATATCATACCTTAATGAATTACAACAAAGTATCTTGTTTTCTCCTTCGCATTTGCGCCAATTATGAGTCAAACATAATTTCAACTTTGTCTAATTTTTTAAAATGACCATTTTACCCTCCAAAGTGAATTTTGGTAAAGTGACCCGGGATTCACGTACCAATTCTAAAATGTGATTTCCTATGGACATGAACCTCAAATGAATTCCTTGGAGATTATACTTAGTAGAAAATGTTCCCCGCACATTCAAAATGGAGTTCCGGTACTAACATAATCCGGCCCTCAAATAAAATATTCGGAAAAATTACCAACATCCTGGGTTGGTCTCTAACACATGTAAAGGTGTTCTTTCAAGTCAAGGTGCCTTTGAAGATTGGGAAGTATTAAGATGAGGTTACTTGTGATGTAGTGAAGATGCATGCTTCTCACATCTTACTTGGAATGCCTTGGAAATATGACAACGAGGGAACTCATTTCAGGAAGAGTAACAAATACACACTTACCCATCTTGGCCGAACCATCAACTTGCTCCCTTTGTCACCAATTCAAGCATATGAAGATCAAAAGCACTTGTCAAGTGAGAATAAGGGGAAAGAAAGAAAAGAGGAAAGTGAGAAGAGAGAAAAGAAAGAGAGGGTTCAAGGACCAAAAAAGATAGGAAAGAGTGTGCATTTGAGGGAAACATATGTGAGGTGAGGGAGAGAAAACAAGAGAGTATCCCTTCACTAGCCAAAGATAAGGACATCAAAAAGGCTTTTCTAGATAGAAAAACTTGTTTTCTCATGATTCCAACTCATTACATGCTAACACTTGATAACATCTTTTCTCTTCCTTTATATGTGTATCATATATTTCAAGAGTTTGAAGATGTGTTTGGTGATCCCCTCGGCCTCCCTTCATACCTAGGCATAGAGCACCAAATTTACTTGGTGCCTGAAGCTCCTTTGTTAAATAGGGCCGCATATAGAAGCAATCCAAAGGAGACTCAAGAAATCCAAGAACAAGTGGAGGATTTTATCTCAAAGGGTTACATTCAAGAAAGTCTTTCTCCTTGTGTCATGCCGGTTCTCTTGGTGCCAAAGTGTGATGGCACTTGGAGAATGTGCATGGATTTCTGACCAATCAACAAAATAATAGTGAAGTATAGACATCTCATACCTAGAATTAATGATATGCTTGATGAATTGAGTGATGCATATGTGTTTTCTATTATAGATTTAAGAATTGGCTATCATCAAATTAGGATAAAAAATGGTGATGAATGGAAAATGGCTTTTAAGACTAAAATTGGATTGTATGAATGGAATGTCATGCCTTTTAGATTGTAAAATGCTCCTAGTACTTTCATGAGATTGATGAACCATGATAGGAAAGTTTGTTGTTGTATACTTTGATGACATCCTTGTTTACTCTAAATCACACAATGAGCATGTTGAGCACTTGAAGCATGTTTTACGCACACTTTGGCATGAAAGGTTGTATGTAAAGATGGAAAAGTGTGTCTTTAGTACAAGTGAAGTGAACTTCTTAGATTAAATTATTAGTAAGGAGGGTTTAAGGGTAGATGAATCTAGGGCGAGGGATCATTTTATAGGCTTGCTAGTTTCTATAGGAGATTTGTGAGAGATTTATCCACTATTCTAGCCCCCTTGCATGAGTTATCTAAGAAGAATGTACCATTTGTTTGGGGTAAAGCCTAAGAGCATGCATTCAATGAATTGAAGTCTAGATTAGTGAGGGCTCCCTTGCTTGCCCTACCAAACTTTAACAAAGTATTTGAGGTGAAGTGTTATGCAAGTGGGATAGACATTAGTGTCTGTTGCATCAAGAAGACAGCCTCATTGGATACTTTAGTGACAAGTTGGGTGGTGTTACTCTAAACTACTCCACCTATCACAAGAAGCTTTATGCTATTGTGAGGTCCTTGGAAGTATGGTCACACAACCTACTTCCAAAAGATTTCATTGGGGACAAGGAAATTTGAATAAAAGGCATGCTAGGTGGATAGATTTCATAGAATCATTTTCCTATCTCATTAAGTAGTTGAAAGGAAAACATAATGTGATGGCCGATGCATTTAGTAGGAGATATCCCTTAATCACTACTTTGGATGCTAAGATAATAGGCTTTGAATGCATTAGATACATGTATGACATTGACGTAGATTTCAGGTTAGTTTATAAACAATGCTTGTCTAGTATGTTTGATGGTTATTATCTACTTGATGGCTACTTGTTTAAGTCTAAGAGGTTATGTGTACCAAGATGCTCAATGAGAGGAGTGATCATGCAAGAGGCACATGATGGTGGATTGATGGGCCACTTTTGTGTCCAAAAGACTTATGAAGAAGTGAAGACCAACTTTCATTGGTCGGGACTCAAAAGAGATGTGATGAAGGTTTGTTCAACTTGCACAACATGCAAGAAGGCTAAGTCTAAACTTCAAGCCCCTGGATTGTATACTCCTTTACCCTATCCTTTTACTTCTTGGGTGCATATTAGCATGGATTTCATGAGTGGTTTGCCTAGATCTTCATATGGACATGATAAAAACTTTGTTGGTGTTGATAGATTCTCTAAGATGGCTCACTTCATTCCATGTCATAAAACTGATAATGCACAACATGTGGCCGATTGTTTATTTAAAGAAGTAGTAACGTATCATGGTCTACCTAAAACTATTGTTAGTGATAGGGATTCCAAGTTCTTAAGTCACTTTTGGAGGACTTTGATGTCTGGGTTGGGTACCAGCCTTCTCTTCTCTACTTCTAGTCACCCTTAAATCAATGGTCAAATGGAAGTGACTAATAGAAGTCTAACAACCATCTTGAGAACACTTCTTAAAAATAACTTGAAAGAATGGGAGAAAATGCTACTAGATGTTGAGTTTGCATACAATAGAAGTTTCCACTCCACCCATTAACTTAGTCCATTTGAGGTTGTTTTGTTAATTTTAGATCCACCATTAACATGTTTAACATGTTATTCAGTCCCATACATGTGTAAGACATACAAATACATCCTTTGTTCATTTCAGATTTCTTGTAAATTCATAACATGATGTTTCATTCATATCATGCCTCTTTCATAATCCAAGCATCAAGAAGAGTAGCAGGAGATCTTAGCATGATACTAGGGAGAAGAAGTGTCCCTTTCTTCTAGAATTACAGCAAAAGGATATTTGTCCTTGCTCCAAAATGTAAGCTCCACTTGAACTCTTGATGAATACCAAGAACACCTTGAATGTCTTCAAGGCTGTGGCCGGTTCTTGTTGATGATGAGAGAGCTGATTTGGTGTGATGGAAAGAGGCTGGATGTGTTGAAAAAAAACACATAAATCCACCCAAAATGCTCTTAGAACACTTGCAGAGTTCAGCCTTGAGAGTGAGAGGAAACGATGAAGAAGTGTTTTGGAATAACTTCAAAAGTATCCAGAGGTGTGTGTTAGACTGGCCTCTCCTCTCTATTTCTCAGTAGCTTCTCCCAGAAGCTTCTCAGTAACTTCTCCAAGAAGTTGCTCAGTAACTATTAGAGACTAACCCAGGACGTTGGTAATTTTTTCAAACATTTTATTCGAGGGTCAGATTCTTTAGTACCGGGACACCATTTTAAAAATGCGGGACATGTTTTCATCTAAGTATAATGTCCCGGGAGTTCAGTTGAGATTCATTTCTGTGGGATTTCATATTTTTATATTGGTACATGAATCCCAAGACATTTTTCCAAACTTCAGTTTCGGGGGCAAAATAGTCATTTTAGAAAATTGGAGGAAAATGGACAAAATGGGAACAGGAAAAGGGAGATATTTTGTATATATCATGAAGTAAGATAAGTATGATATAATAATAAGTGGGTGAAGGACACATGTCAACAAATTGTGGTAAATGATTATTATAT
>JBBYHH010092312.1:0-15133 GCA_038382905.1 Daphne laureola
TATTGACTATATTATAATTTTGGCAAAAAGCACATAAAATACATCAAACTATTTAAAGTGTCTCATTTTGGCCACTCATCTACTAAGTGAGCCGATAAAAACCTTAAGCTTAAAAAATCAGTCCACATTAGCCATTTAGCCAAATCACCTCTTAGATGGCAGAGAGAATGACATATTATAGACATGGAATTGGCTGGGTGTTAAGTTTGACGAGTTGAAGGTGAAAATGATGGCGGGCTATTCAGGCGGGAACGTGAAGTGGTGAAGGATGAAGTAAATGTGAATCATCTCTCTCTCTGTTGTGTACGTGTTAGGGCAGGGAATCAATTCCCCCTGCTAGCTTCTAAAGGTGTGTCTCTACTGCTAAGGAAAGATTGACAGAAGAACACATGGAAAGGTATATTCATGAACACAAAAGGGGTTTGGGTAATTGGTAGCATGTGGTTGAATTTGCTATTATTCAAAAATCTGTAGCAGGCGCGACTTTGGTGGGATCAGTTCTGGTCGCTGCTGTATCGCGATGAAGCAGGGAAGGATAACTGTTTGCTTCTACTGCTTGGTCGCATTCCCCCACTGCTTGTGGGTTTGTTTCATGGGTAGTGCACTTGTGCTCACCATTTGTTGTATTTTCTCTCATCTTTTTAATAAAATTTCTTATTGCTGTCAAAAAAAAAAAGTGGTTCGAGGATTGCTAGTGTTTTATCTAACTTTAAGATAACTCTCATTATTTCTAATTTTATTTGTAGCTGAAGAACTTGTACATATGTCTTGGCCTACTCAGCTGCAACATGGATTAACATCAAGGTGATTAAGTGAAGGGGCAACATTTAGACAAAAGTACGCCCAAGACCTATATACTCAACGCCTGGAGGAAATTATGAGTTGCAGAACAAGAAATGAGTTGAAAACCAGAACCACACTGATTTTGTGTATTTTTTGTTGTGAATTTTGGTGAATAGGCTGCAACATAATGTTCTCTGTAAATGCAATGCTCCTTAGTTGCATTGCTCTCAGTTGTAAATCCAATGTTGTGAACAGTTAGATGCTTCTTAGTTATATTCCCCCCGTCCATTTTTAATAGTTACGTTTATTTTTGAGCATCTCATGTATATATTGTTTTCTTCAATATTTTAGTATATAAAGTGAAGTAACTTATATACATAAGATAAATCAATGTATCTAATTTCTAAAAATATTTTTTTCAATTTTTTTTATCAAATTCTTTATAGTAAAAAATTGAGTCAAACAAAAGTTCAAAAGTCAAACATAACAATTAAATAGGGACGGATGAAGTATCTTTTTGTTAAGACAGTTAGATGCAATGCTATTAATCCCATGTTATGAACAGCTATTGCAATTGCAATGTAAAATCCATCAACTTAACTACTGCACATGTTTGTTATAATTGCACAAGGCTGAGACATGAACTTTGATCATAAGAAAATTAGAGCAGAAGATGTTGATGTTGCCTCTATTCATCATTCTGATTACAAGCTAAACGCATCAGTGGTAGCAGCTACTGCAAATCCTACCAACATCTAGCAGCAGCTAGTAACACACTCGGAACTAAAATTTACAGCATAACCATAGCATTCCAAGTCCTACAAATTCTATTGCTAGAAACATCGGAAACTTGCAACCATTGGTACTATCACATACGCATTGCCCTTGAACATTTGAGCTCACTTCCTGCTCCATAAAACCATCTCTAAATCCATTATCTGCTCTAGTGTTATGCTTATCCAATACTTGCTTCAACCATGCATTCTCCTTCTTCAAAAAACAAGTTTTCAGAATGCATCTTCTTGATTTCTTTTTCCTTTTCTTCATCAAATTATTCTGGATCAATCCACTTAAAAAAGCTACAACTATTCCTCTGTTTAACAATATACAACACAATCAATAAACAATCATTCGTTAATCACCCACACTCTTCAAAATAGATTGCTTTGACTGATGAGTAGAGTTGAAGAAACAAGTTTACTTACCAATTGATGACCACAGTTCATGAAGCGACTATTTGGATCTCCATGTCCATGCAGTCCGAATTGTTGCTCGTCTATTACAAAAATAGAGCACAAAATTCTTACTGCTCGACTCCATGTTATCAACATTCTTATTGCTCGATATGTCCTTGCTCCCTGAACCCACTCTGCTGCCATTGAACCTCCTTTCACCATAATCGGTCTGTTGCAACCACTCAAAATCAAATTTTAGAACACAAAAAAAAAACTTATGTATGCACCTTACATTCAAAATCGACATGATGCTGAAATCCATACCAAGCTTCACCTTATTGCTATAAAATATGAAAACTTCTCTGATCTACTTCAATCGATGACATTCTTGTTCCAATTTCTAGCTTTGCCTGCAATCTTAGAATCGAAACCCATGGGAAACCCTAAACTTGCAATTTCCCCCAATTTCTTGAACATGTTCAGCACAACAATTAGAATCATTCTTTTTGCCAGATAATCAACCAATTTCAACGAATATTCTGTTTAACTAACGGTGGAAGCTGCTAAAGGGCTGCCTTGATACAGTTTTAAAATTAAGATGGCTTTATCAGCCCACTTAGTAGATGAGTGGCCAAAACGAGACACTTTAAATAGTTTGAGGTTATTTAGGTGCTTTTTGCCTATAATTTTTGTTAGATATAATGATATTTTATTAATAGTAATCATTATGATTAGTAGAGAATCATCAATTTAAGTGTTTAAATTGTATAAATTTTGATATGTTGTATTTTTTATTATTTATTAATTATAATATAGTTTATAAAATTTTAAAACGAGCCTATCAAACTATTTGAGCCTACTTCGAACCGAGCTCGAGCCTAGCATATTGGACTCGAGCAATTCAAACTCAAGTCCGAGTAGTACCGATAGACTAACGGGCCGAACTCGAGTTTAAAGGGCCGGGCTCGGTCCGTCCCATTTACACCCCTACCCACGGGTGTCGGATCGGCAATATGGAAATTGTTGAGGACCGAATTGCAAAAACACCGACAAATAAATTTGTTTCCCACAACGACGGAGAGAGGAGTCTGCGAGAGAGGCAAACGTGACTCTTCTCTCTCAGAAATTAATGATACGCATTACCAAGTCAGTTCCAAGTTCTAACACTTTTTTTTCTTTTCTTTTTTTCTTGTTCTTCTTCTGTTTCGCCGAGCCGTCTCTTCTTCGTCTCTTCTGAATTCCATTCTCTGTAATTTTTCATAATCTAATGCTATTTCTTTTGGTTTCTTTCTCATCTCCCTTCCTCTCGTTACTTTCTCTCCTTCACTGACGGCCAAATGCAGAAATTGGCGGGAAGGGGAGGCTTCATCGCTGATTGGGTGATCATATTGTACGTTTAGAGTTGTCTGCTGCCTGTTTTTAAACCGGTATGTTCTTGATCTTAATGCTGGGTTTTTTCCTGGATCCTTTAACCGGCTTTCTTTTATTAGTGTCCCGGTGACGCTTTCCTGGGGAGCTGTAAAAAAGCTGGATCCCAAATCCACATTTTAAGGTCTTATAATCAGTCAGATTGTGGTTATGTTTTGGGACTCTCCCTTCACTTCAAATTTATTTCGAGTGAACTGAAGTGGGTGAGAGTTTGAGGCTTGCATTAGGGATTTAAGACAGAAATGTTCTTTAGCCTTGAGGAGTCGAGCCGCCGTTGCGTGTTCTAGGGTTTCTTCTTAGTTTTTTATGGCTGCAGATTTAAGCAGTTCGATGTTTTATTTTAGTTTTATATATTTCTGGGTTTTATTTATTTGCAATTCTATGGCCATTATGATCAATAGTTGCCCCGCATGATTCCTTCTCTTTGGTTTCTTCATTGCGCACAAAGTAGGAACTTCTTGGGGTTTCTTCATTATGCTGTTGCATTAAAGCACATAAATTTTAGTTTACTGATATGCTCTAAGGGTTATATATTTGCAAAAATGCCATATTTCCTCTTTTTGTGTTGAGAATTTTAATATCATGGTAATAATCTCTTAGCATTTGGTTTCATATAAAAGGAAACTGATTTTTAAAGCGGACATGTTGTTTTGTGTTGTCCAGGAAGAATTACTATATTAACTCTCACGGTTTTCTCAAGGGGAGGAATTGTGAAGAACTGTTTCTTTGCTTCTCTGCTGAGTTTGGAGATGCCCCTTTTGAAGCGAAAATCTTTTGCTTTGGTGGAGACACCTAAGGACGTGGAACCTCATGAGTCTGTATATCAAGTTCGCTTCACGAAAGAGATTTTTCTGGATTACCGGTATCCTACCATGAAGTACTGAAAATCTGAATTCTTTTTATTCAGGATTTATTATCCTTTATGTGGTGTTAGTTAACAACTGCTTACCGCATTAAGTATTGTTTTTTGTGATCAATCCTGAGTCCAATATCACCAGGTATGCTGCTTAAATTAATGGGGGTTTATTTCCTGCTAAATAAAAATCTCCCTGTGTTGCTTGTAACCTTAACAGATATTAGACAGTATTTGAACCGAATAAATTTATACCGTCAGAGAGTTTGGACATGCAAGTCTACTGGAAAATCGAACTTGACATATGAAGAGGCTTTGGTATCAGAGAAAGATGCATTTGAGAAAGTCCAAGCGTTGCCTAATGAACTAGTAGCACCTGCTCTAAGAATCGTACAATTCAGTGAGTAACTAATAACCTGTCTGATCACCGAATTCTTGTTTGGTATCTTGATGTCTCCTATATTCAACTTTCTCCTGTCAGTGTTGTTTATGCATTCATCGTTTGTCTCGATTTTCTTCTAATACATTTGCTTTACTGTTATCTTGTACTCTGGAGTAGTTGGTTAATATTGAAAGAAATGTACCTCTGGAAAGATAGTGTTGTTGTCTTCCCTGGTTCTCTCACTATTGTCTCTTAACAAGGTCTTGCATCTAGAAAGCAACCTACCATAAATCCTACCCATGATTCTATTCTGCCTTATCCTTTTTCAATTCCATGCAATATTATTAGATCCCTGCCATGGGTGGTTTGTTTATGGAACTTTCGTGCTTACTATGTTAAAAGCTAAGGACCTTCCATCTTGCCTGATAAAGCCCACTTCAAAAGTTTTTGTTACCGAAGATGAGTTTCAGTAATGTTTTGCTTCCAACATTTTTTTTTCCATATTTATTTTATAAACAGTCATGTTGCATGATGTGTGTGTTGATTTCACAATAGCAATCTTGTGATGGGCCAATACTATAGCAACTATCTTAACTTACCACCAGGTCTTGATATATCCATGCAAGCAGAGGAAAACCTATGATCACACAGTTTTGAAATTCTATCTCATTAATCCTTCATAAGAAGATTGAAACAAGAACGTTAGGCATAAAACTTTGCTACTATGTTTTTTGAATGAATTTATAGTCTTAACTAATTTTAGACAATTAATTGGCACTATAAACTTCATGCAAGCAATCCCAACATAGTTGTGATTAAGGTGTAGTATGATGACGATATTTCTTTACAAAGAAGAAGAGCTGTGTTGTCTTAATTTCTTGGCTAAACTATATAGATTTATTTACCTTATATTTTTCCATGAGATTTGGGAGATGAGGAGACTACTGCACCGTGGGCCTTGCTGGAAAAGTGCTGGGGTTTTCCAGATAGCCTAAGTACACGTAGTTTGTAATTATGTTACCGTTGTTGGGTAACTCATCAATTTCATCCTCTTTTCGACAGAGAATTAGCAGGGTGTCTTCTTTTTTTGTCCTTATGATTTCCTTCATTCAAACTTAAATAAATTGATTCCAATAAAATGTTATTTATGCTGTAAAGATGTTTACATCAGTCAAACTTGATCTCCAGGATTTGTGATAATCATTCAGAAAAATTTCATTTGGCTACCCAAATCCTTGTTTCACAAGTTGCTTCCTTGAATCGTACACTGTTTATATGAACTATAACTTGTTTCTTTTTTCTAGGCATGCTGTCTCTGAAAGATCTTGGTGATACAATTGCCAAGGAATTACAGAATCGTTTCTTTGTTGGGGATGAGCTTTATGGAAAGAAGGATGGTGATTTGTATTCCTGCAGAGTGTTGAAAGTTGTGGAAGATGCTGGAAAGACAAAATTTGAGATAGGATGGCTTGATAGGAATAGGGAAATAACAGAACATTCAGTATTGAATCAAGAAGATTTTGTGCGGAAAAAATCTCCATTTAGCAGGCAGTTTTTGAGATCTTTTATTCGTGAATCAACTTGCCAAAGTTTTCCATGGCTGCTTCACCAAGGATTGGCCGAGGAACATGGTATCTCATCTGAACTTCCGAAGGAGTTGCAGAGCAAGTTTTCTTTCCAAAATGGACAGTTGGTTAGGATGAAGAAAACAAATGGTGGTGATGATACAGGACTTGAGGTGATTATTCTGTTTCTACAAACTTGTTTTAGGTGCACACACAACTCCTGTTTTGACCTTTTTCTGTTTCAGGGAGTACCAGAATCTGGGAGATCTAAAAAGCTGAAAACAGAAAACGGACACTCCAGCTCAGTGCAGAATGGACAAGGTAAAAGGGTTGAATTGTACCATGTTTTAAGTGGGATTTCCTTCTCCAACTTGTATGCTTCCTTGGGTGGTTCACCTTTCTTCCATCATGCTTTTGTGTTTTGTTTTCCCCCTTTCTGGATTATATGATTGTTTTCGAGTGAGGATCAGGATCTGGTGTGTTCACGAATAAGCTTAGGTTTTGGATATGTAATGAAATTCAAGGGAAAACTCTAGATTTACTAAACCATGAATAATTGTTGCATGTTCCATATTCTTGTCTTGAGTGTGCTTTTCAATGGCATCTTACCTTTCAACTTGGTTGACATCAAGAACTCAAGATAATCTGAATTCGTCATTAAAAAAATAATAATTAATCTGACTTTTTCTCACCAAATACAAACTTACAAAGGAGCATCAACCTGCAGGGGAACCTATTAAATATCCAATTGATGACCTTATGGTGCAGCCTGGACCAGATGATCCAGTTTTCACCAGTCGCCCAATCCCTTCAAGGGAATTCAATATTCCAATGGATTGTGTTGCAGATCTTTTAATGGTTTGGGATTTTTGTTCTTCGTTCGGCAGGCTGTTGCATTTGTCGCCATTTCCTCTTGAAGATTTTGAAAATGCCATCTGCCACAAGGACAGTAATGTGATCCTTATTGTAGAAACTCATTCAGCTCTTCTTCGACTACTAATTAAAGACGGTCATGAATATTTGTCAGCTCTTGAGAGAAAGAAGAGAAAGCCAAAGGTCAAGCATCTAACTTAGCCTGAATTTGTTTACTCTTCTTGTTGCAAAATGGGAAAGAAGATTGTTTCGGCTTTTTGTTGATTTATCTGCTTATGCTCTCACATTTTTAATTCACTTTTGCTGAGGTAATCTGGTCTTATGCTTATTCTAGATCACGCTTGTCACCTGGACCGAGTATATCTGCGATTTCTTGGAAATGGTTAATGTTCCCGAATTATGCTCTTGCATTACAACTATAAAGAGAGGTCATTACGGCCTCCTGGATGTTAATGATAAGTTGAAGATTTTGCAAGAACTGCTTATCCAGGTGGTTGGAACAGATATATTTAGGGACAAGTTAGATGAGCATATTGAACAACGTAATGAACTCGGAGCTACAAGAAGGGAAGAAGCTTTGAAATCCAGCAGACAGGAAAAAGAAAGGGAACTGTTGAGAGGTAATGCTGATGTTTGTAACTTGCGAAATGGGCATGCCAAAGAGAACGGGGAAAGTGATTTGAAAATAGTAGTTAATGAGAATCCCAGCAGTGAAGACCTTGGGCATGTGACAGAGGAGAGAAACAGCAAGGCAGTTTCATCTCAAGAGAACAATTCATTACAGAACAGGTCTGTTTTCTCGTTTTGAATATACATCAATGATTGTGGGCAGACCTTTCTTAACTGTTCCGTTTTTTATATTGGAAACAGTTTATCAAAGAAAATACGGAAACAGCAGGATAATGGTACAGGACTCTTAGCAGAGAAGGCAGAAGATTTATCTTTGGGGGAAGCAGAAAAACTGCTAAAGAATGGCAAAAGATCTGAAGAGAAGAAGACAAAAGAACAGAGGGTTATTCTTCTGCTTCTTGCCTTTTAATATGATGCATGCTTTTTTATTCATGTTAGTTTTTAACATGATTTTTCTACAGAAGGAATATTATGAGCGGGAGATTGAAAAAAGGTCATTACGCTCAAATCCTCTAGGCAGAGACAGGGACTACAGCAGGTACTGGTGGTTCAGACGTGATGGGAGGATTTTTATTGAAACTTCTGACTTCAAACAGTGGGGCTACTATAGTTCAAAAGAAGAGGTATTGCAAATCATGGAAGGCTTTGAGCTCCCTTGATTACTCTGGAATCTGAAAATTGACGCAAGCTATTCTTATTTGACAGCTTGATGCATTGATGGGTTCGCTGAACTGTAAGGGTGTGAGAGAGAGAGCGCTTCACAATCAGCTTCAGAAATCCTATGCGAAAATCTGGTCAGTTACGCTACTTGGTCTGTAGAAGCATTTTGATTAGCTAGACAGTATTTAATTAATTGTTTTTACTATGAAGCATTTTGATTACAGGTCTAATCCTTGATATCTAGCATCTGAACTTTTCAGTATGTGTGTGCGTGTGTTTGAATATTTCTAATCCTTGAACTTCCTTGGGAAGGTTTTTTCTCCTGAAATATTGTCCCAGGTTTGTTGTCTTAAATGGCGCTTGAAAAGGAATCCTACTGGGACGACGGAAATAAAAGATGCAATTCATAATAATTATTCTCTCTATTAAACTGGTTCTCTGTTTCTAAGTAGTTGAGAACTTTGAGTGTCGTGGCAACAGTTTTATTGGAGCTGCATCTGAATAGGAGCATTACCTGCTGTGTTGTTATTTTTTTGTGCGCAGTTTTGAACTTCAAAAGAGATCAAAGGAGGAGGCTCACAAGGTTGCTATGGAGGAGGCAGTTGTGCGAAGATCCACTCGCGTGCGTGCTCCTCCTCGTGAAAATCCGGCCAATGCTTTTCTTAGGTACGAGAACCGGTGGAAGGAAGACTAAGCACAATCGCTTTTTTTTTCACTTCTAATGTGATCATTGGTACACGGGATGGAGTTAGAATAGAATAGGGAGTCTCCTAGTGCTTCAATTCCCTGCCATTTTTTGGTTAGTATTGCTTTTTGTTGTCTTGGGGAGCGGAGGTTCTTTTGAATTTTTGATGAGGAGATCAATGGCAGTCATAGGAACTCTGAAGGCTTATTGTTTTTGGGCGGGGTTTTGAGGCATACGAGACGATGCATGGCGATAGCATCTGCACATGCTGTGCTTAGACTGACGATTTCTTTTGTAGATGGAATTGGGTTCACTTTCTCCACACTCTGCTATTCAGTTCATTCCTTTGGATCATCATTTCATTTCCCCCCTACACTGCGTTTGTAATTTCCACAGCTAATCCTAACATAGCCTTGTTTCTGTATACTCCAATCACGAGAGCTACAGCAGACTACATCTGACGGACCAATAGCAAGTGAATGTTTATCAGTTATATTTGTTCCACTCTCAAGGGTTTAAATGGGAGACCATGTCCAAAGTCAACCGAGATGTTCCCTCCCTTTGTAGAAGGGTGAAACATGACTGATCACTGTAAGTTAAAAGTGGTACAAAATTTCCTTTATAAATAAACGTCTATAAAGCCTCCCCCCGGTACGTTTTTTAGACGGTACGGGGTAAATACCAAAAAAAACGCACGTTGTATGCTTTGAATGCACAAAGAAGGCAGCGCAGGTCCATTATTTTCTACCAAAAAGCAACACATTATGCCCTTATTAAATGTAGAAACTATAATCATTACATTATCTCAACAATCGCTCGACTAACTATTTTACCCTCATTTAGATCCTTGAACGCTTTGCCGGCATCCTCAAACTTATACCTCTGTGTGACAGCATCAGCAAGATTGAAGATGCCTCTTTCCGCCAATCTAACAATCTTGGGTAGATCCTGCCTTGCCCTTCCCCCATATGACCCAATCACTTGTACCTGTAAGTTACAATTTGTAAACTTAATTTGGCACAAGGCAGAGAAACTCGGTATGCAACTAAGCCCTTTCCATTTACAAGCCGCTTTGACTAAAATGTTTGCCCCACGCACTGATACACACGCAAAAGAATGTCCTTTGGATCAACTTGTTTCAAGACCGCGAGGGGTGAATTGTCAGTTAGTACCGGAATAAACTTTAGGCAGTAAAAGACTACTTCTTTCAGATAAAAGTTTTGAACTTTATTGTAATCAAAATGAAGACTCAAGGTGTATCAGAACTGAAATGCACCTTTCTGCGCACAAGATGGTTTATGTCAATCTCACCAACAGCTCCAGATTGGGAAAGTCCAATCATTACCGCTTTTCCACCATCTCGTACACTTTGTGTGCACTGCAAAAATGTCTGTGGCTTTCCCAGAGCTTCAATAGCAACATCTACACCTATCCCTCCAGAAATTTCCTGTTCAAAATCAGTGACAAACATAATTCCAACAAGATCGAGTGATACTGTGCAGCAATAGCTCATAGAATCCTCCTCTCTTGTTAGTTCTAGAAGCAAGACTAGAGGCAGGAAAGAGGAAGCTAACTTTTGTTCCTTTTCCCACCTGAATGATAAATTTCTGTTATCTATCAAGACTAGGGAAGATCTAAGGGAGCTGTAATGTAATTTATTCTCCATACTTCTGATCCTTCTCCTTTATCCAAATTCAGCTGGTAACAAGAAAATATACCACTGGCTACCAATTTTCACTAAGATAGCCACAGTGAGATGCAAGGGAAATGTAGGCCTTCTAGCTAAAAAATACATAAAAGGACAAGCACATACTCTAATCCTTTCAACTGCATCTTCTTGCATCGAATTGATAGTGTGTGTGGCACCAAAAATCTTGGCTTTCTTCAGTTTGTCATCCTGAACATCCACCGCAATTATATCTGAAGCACCAAAGGCCCTTGCTATCTGCAAGCAACTGAATTTTTTTGCCTTGAGGTATAACTGTGTCATGGTATGCTTGAGATACATTGTAAAGAAATATTTCCACCTAGCTGAAAGTGGATGTCTTGAGTATTTATTCCAAAATTTTATCATTTTCTTTCCCAAAAAGGTTATATATTTGGAAGTTATAAATCCCAAAATTCATGACGGATACCTATGATGTGCATCACAATTTCAAGATTACTTAGTATAGCAAAAACTAGAGTAGCCTGCATATGAAAGGCAGAGGAATGGGCTGGAATAAAGAACTCAACCTCTGGCATGAGAACCATGATATTTGTGGTGCATCTTGACTCATTCTTTTTAAAAAGGAGGTAGTAATGATTTGTGATGCTTGAAGAGTTCTTGTTCTTCTGTGAATTGGTCCATTTATACATGCTTCTCATTTTGCATAATCTCAGCTGTCACCTTTAGAGAATAAAATATTTCCAACTCTTCTTTTATTGGCATACATGTATCCAAAACATCATTCTCGTTCTTCATGATGGTTTCATATGTGAAAAACTGAGACCAGAATGGATTTGTATAACAATAAAGGTTGATGAAAGGATTAATTCTATGAGGTTATCTTCCCCCCACCCCCTCTAATTGTTGCCGTCTCTTGCAGAATAGTACATGATACAGTACAAATAATAGACAATGCTTGGAAAGTCAATAACTTATCCATCAAGATATATTTCATTTTACCTGGAACCAACTCCTCCGACTCCAATCACAGCTACAGAATCCCCAGCACGAACCTTAGCAGCATTGGCCATAGCACCATAAGCAGTAAATACAGCACATCCTAAAATTGCAGACTCCGCATAAGGCAATGAATTAGGTAATAACGCCAAAGCATGTGCTGGCACCACACAGTATTCAGCCATGCCTCCCATACTGTACATATATATTGGTTTTCCTGCACCAAAAAATTAAATACACGTGCCAGCTGTTAGTGATTAATATTGTTAAAAGAAACATATGATGATCCAAAGCAAGGAAGAGTCAGAGTAAGGACAATATTCCCCCCATCACAGGAAAAAAAACAGCACTTGTCTTATTTTTCAGAGAGATGAATAGTGTGTTGTAACTTCATTTTTAGTCTGGTTTTCGACAGCACTCCCTTATCTTTGTGCAGCTAAGCTGTATAATCAGATTCTATGTGGTTTACATACTGCAGCGGAAGTTAACAATAGGGAGATTTATGCTATTTTCACTTGTTTCAAGACTTCAAAAAGAAAACAGCCAAGTTTCTTTACAAAAATTTCATTTTTCCTGGCTGGGGCTGTTCTGATGGTGTCCAGCAATAAAACAACATGACATAAATACATTCTCAATTGATTTCGAAGTACTCAAACATACTGTAAGTAATCTGTTCATAGGTGCATCCATCAGTAACTAACTGGAAATTGTATCCTGCACTAAGTTTTAAAATTCTTTGGACGAGGAAAAAGGGAGAAGACAAGAAAAGTTCCCATTTTTAAAGAAATTAGTCTCTTTCAAACTGAGAGGTGCCTTTTAACGAGGTTGCGATAGGAAGATTCTATAAAAAAAAAATGTCATAGTGACCGTATTTCCATCTCCACCCCCATAATTGACCCAAAAAGCTGGGACTGTATTAGGTTACTATCAGGATCTTGAACCGTTTATCTAAACCACCATTCGTAAAAAACAATTTCTATCTCATTATCAACTAAGAAACAATCATATGTCCTATCAAAACAAAAAAAGAAACAATCATATGAAAACAGGTAGAGTTACCACTGTCACGCAAGAACAATCGTGTTTCGCCATCATATAGTGTTCCCTTTGCACGATTGTAAGCAAAGAAATCTTCACACAAATCGTCATGGCCCTGTTTTTTTTTTTTTAATATGTCAGTGATAATAATAAAGGGCAAGAGAGAGATGAAGGAAACGCTCCTTGAACAATTACCTTGGAGCAGTAAAAGCAGTTACCACAGGGCATGATGAAAGCGCCAACCACATGAGATCCGATGGGAAGCCTTAAGTTCAGTGAGAAGACAAGCAAGAGATAGAAAATAAATACTTACTTTGCAAGATCAATGCAACAAAATACTTGTTCTTTATATACTGCAGAAACTTCTCAGTATGATCATGAAGCAACTAAAAACCTTTTAGTGATTTTGCTGTCAGTGAGTGGACCGTGTTCAACAACTTCGCCAGTGATCTCATGGCCGATAACACATGGACTAGGAAATGGTATTTCACCTTTTATGACATGAAGATCAGAGTGACACACTCCACATCCTGCAGTTTCAGACCCTCCATCAATATTCTTACTCAAAACCATTCACTATGAACCTTTCTTTGCAGATAGAAAAAATCAATCCACTCCTGAGACTGAAACAATAAAGAAATCACTGTCTAATGCAGTAATAGGATGAGATCAATAAGCAAACAGATAAGACTAGTCTATCATGCGAAGATGAGGAACTGGAAGAGGGTAGATTACCGATTACCCTTGGTTTTGATGAGAAGCTCTCCAGCTTTGGGGCGAGGAATTTGGAATTCTTCGATGGTGAGAGGCTTTCCGGGCTCCCAAAACACAGTCCCCCGCATGTAGCTGCCGGAGCTGACGTGATAGGCGGAGCTTCCCAGGAGGCGTTCTCCTCCACCACTGTGATTCTGCAAGCATTTCTTGGCATCGCCCAGAATCCGAGAAGCTGATTTCGATGAGATCAACCTTCTGGCTATCGCGGATCGATTCATTGGCGTAAATCCAAATTTTCGGTTGGAATTGGAGCGCGATAGTTACGTATGATCCGGAGATTATCGGAGTGGAGAGCGATAGAACACAAGTCAAATCATCAGTCTCGCGTTGAAGACACTTCACATTTGACAAGCTTACGAAGGTAAAAGACAAAAACGACCTTAAACTTCTACGATTGTGACAATCTCCCTCTAGGTTGTGGAATTTAACACATGGCTCCTGTAAATTTATGGGAGTAGGCGAGTAGCAATAGCAAACCTTTAGGGGTCAGTTCAGGAGCAAGAAAAATATTTTCAGAAATTTTTTAAATTTTAAATTATGAAATTACTATAATATCCAATTAAGCCAATTTAAAGAAGATATGTATATAAATCAAAGTAAGGGTAAAAATATCAAACAAATCAATCAACTTTTTTATCCCTCACTATCTACCTTGAAAAATGTAATTTTAAAAAAAATATTTCTCCCACTTTCTGAACTGAAGGTGCGTTTGAGGCAATAATTTTTTGTAAAAAATTAGCAAGTTTTTAAATTTATGATAAGAGAAAAAGAGAGAGATTTGAAAAAGGAAATTAAAAAGTATGTTAGTTTTTTATATAAAGTGAATGTAAAACACACCCCGAGCCTTGCGACCATGTGATGTGATGTGCTATCAACTGACAAGTACTATAATGGAAAAAAGTCTAATTTTAACATTCATTTTTATGTTTTGGTACTATTTTAGTATTATTTTGAAAATTAGTTTGTTTTTTGCACTCTTGTTAGTGTTTGGGTCTTTGTTTGGCACTACCTTTTACAGTTAATGGATTAGTATTTTAAATTGTCAATTGGGTATGAATTTGGTGAAATGGCGTCCAGTTGATTGGTGAGGTGACTGATTTTTAACACGTGGGTTGGTGTTATTGTTAAAATTATCACACCATTTGGAAACTTCAGATTCAATCTCCATGGACACAAGAAGGGAAGAGCGAGAGTCACCAGGGGATGCTCCACGGAAAGCAAACCACCACCACCACCGATGGCACAGCCGTCAGTACCACTGCCAATCCGGACCTTTGTCATGCCCTTCACCACCAATCCGACCTGCACTGCTAGACAACCCGTCACTATCGACTCGCCAGAATTCTGTTTTACCACCGCCAACTAACCAAACCTCTGTGGAACCACCAGATCTACTGGCCTCCGCCCCGACGCAGCCAGTTCACCTGTTTTCTGCATCTCCGCCCGACCGTTGGACTTTTCATGCACCTCAACGGTCCTCTACCCGAGACTGCCACCTCCATCAGGGGCGACTCTGAGGGTAGGTGGACAAGGCTTCTGCCTAGTGCCCCCAATTTTAATTTTTAAAGTACCTGATATGTACTAGTTCCTAAATATAGGTTATTTAAGCATATTTATATAAA
>JBBYHH010092423.1:0-15132 GCA_038382905.1 Daphne laureola
GTGGTGCTATGGCGGTCGATCGGTGCCTCGATTGGGCTGGAGGAGTGGCAAGTCGGGAACGCAATTCAGCGGGTTGGTGACTATCGGTGATGTTTTCTGACGAGGACGGTCGAAAACGGCGCGTCGGTGGATAGGGGATGCCTCGGCGGCACTACAGCGGCCGATTACGACGGGCACCGGGCTGGATCGGAGCTGGGTTGACAAACCTTTGGCAGTCCCTGGTCGAGCGTTTGGGCGGTGGCGGATCTGGCCAGGGACGAGCATCGGCAGCCGGCGGAGACCTGGGCGGCGCTAGAGGCGGTGGATTTGTGGCCTGACTCGTGGGAATCACGACCAAAACTCGTATCAAAAGCATATCAAGTGTGACTATTTTTTGTGACTTCTCTCTATTTGTGAAGGACTAATGAGGAGTGTGGACAATTATAAGGTTTTAAAATTTTGAGATTTGTTTAAAAAATTTATATAAATTAAAATAAAGTTTGTTATTTAACATAATTATCCATATCCTTATATTAAGTTAATCTTAATAATGCGAACACAACTCATATATTTTAGTCATATCAAGCTTTTTTGTCATAACAGCTTCCTGCCCCATGATGCTTAGTATTTTAAATGGGAAAGAAAGCTCAAATAAAATGTCCAAATTGACTTAGCATTTACTCATGAACAGTGTGCACTGCGCGATACCTTTATTTGGAGGAACTGAATCTGACGTCGTCATTCAGCTTAACTCAACGCAGTTATGCAATGGCAATGTTTGAGAATTCGGGTAGCTATTTGTACAAACTCAACCGTTTAATGACTTAATTGGACATCACGAAACAATTTGACGTGCAAATGATTCATTCGCGCTAGTTCATAACCCCAGCAGTTCGTTTAAGTAGCAGCGTTCTGGTTCTGGAAGCATCTCCGGACCGGAGAGCAATGCTCGGATAACAAAATGGTTCGTTTTGTCCGCAGAACATGGAGCCCAATCGCCGTTCCGATCATCGGCGCGACGTCACGCAGCTTCCGCTCCGCCGCGGCTCTGGAAGCAATCGCTAGAGCCAGCGAAGAGAAAGTCCCGAACGTGGTGCTTTACAATTACCCTTCATTCTCCGGCGCCTTCTCCGCTCTATTCGCTCGCCTCTTCCACGCGCGCCTCAGTCTTCCTTGCCTCATCTTGCCTTTCTCCTTCGTCGAGCCTCTCAGGTTTCGTGTTTCTCGCTTATGACCGTCACTGTGTTTGTTTCAGTGTCTCAATGGTTTAGTCTTGTTTTTACTGATTTTGGTATCGCAGGGTAGAAGATTTCTACGTACAAGGACTAGAGAGGTGTTATCTTCTCGACTTCCTCGGTCCCAAAGATTTTGCTTTGAGGCTTACTGAGCGATCGTCGTGCGAGTTAGTTTAATATAGCTCGTTTTGACTAATTCCTAATGGAGGCCTTTTAACAACTCTTTGGATTCAATTGACAGGGTAACAGGTTTTGATCATCGAAAATCAGTAATTCCTATAATACAGTCTTCTCAAGATCTTCCTCCGACTGTCACATTTAAATTTGATCCGGAGAAGAGTAGCTCAATGGCCGTTCATGAGTATTTTAACACTAAGCTCGTGAATCTAAAATCCTCCAATGTAAGTGAAAATATCAAAGCTATAGTTCTTTGCTCTAGTTTTGTAGCACTAACTCATACTCGTAGTATTTTACACCCTCTGTCCCAAAATAATTGAGCCATTTTGTTATCGGTATTTAATCTATGTTTTTTTTTTTCTTCTTTTTTTACTTTAACATTTTGATATAGAAATTTAAGTAATTTATATGTAAATGCTAAATCTACATTTCTAGTTTCTAAATATATTACTTATATTTTATAGTATTTTTTAATCAAGTTCCTCCTTATGATCATTTGAGTCAAACACAACATTAAAAGTCAAATGTATCAATTGTTTCGGGATGGATTAGTGGCACATGGCTTATGGTTTTGGTTTTTTCTCCTTGAGGTGGAGGATGCACGCTTATTGAACTTAGCAGACAAAGTTCGAGTTGAGACATTTCTAAAGTATATTGAAGATGCAGATCTTCGGAGATGGAGCTTACAGGACATTAGAGCATTTGGAGTTGGGCTTGCTGAATGGCGTTCCAAGTTGAACTGCATCACTAATCCGTTCATGTATGAACAGGTTAATAACAAGCAAAAAACAAAGAAAACAAATGTCACATCTTCTCTAACTTTGTTAGGCATGTTCACAATGTGCAACTATGTGGATGTTAATGTTTAAGATCTTATTAATCCTACTTTGAGGACACCTAAGTGCGTTGTTTGACAAGGATTTACTTTATGATTATAAGATGTAGAAAGTATAGTTTGTTTCTATAAGGTTGATTCCATCTATTAACTTTGTGAAGAGGTTAGGCTTTTTCTAGTTTAGTTCATATTTCAATTAGAAATTTCATATTTCTCACAAGCTTTGATCCTTCACTCTCAATGTAGTTGTCAAGGAATGATATACGTCTCACTGATTCCGCTCCAGGGCTTAAGAATTCAACAGAAGAATTAGGAAAACCCAATCGCTTTTGTTATTGTTAATTGAAATAATACCTCCTATGGACTAAGGCATCCACGGATACAAAAGTGCATGTGTATTTGCAACTAAATGTAGCTGTTTGTTTGGTAGTACAAATGCATTGAGAATAGCTAATACAGGTCACTTTGGTCCTCTAGGGTCATTAATGTCTCTTCTTCTTCTTGAATATTTACTCTGAGGTTTCTTGAAATAGATATAGAGAATGTAGTGGGTAGAAACTAAAAAGACCATTCTAGTTAGTCGCATCCTTCCCTTCTCCATAGAAGGATCATAGTACGTTGGAATTCTTTTTAATGTAGTTAGACAGAAAAGCAAACTTTCATGATTTGGTCCATAATAATGCCTGTTCTGTCATCTAATGTTCTAGCGTATTAAATCCCCCTCTTGTATGCTTATGTTTGCTTGCCCCCTTTCCTTTTTTTGATTATGACTCCTGAGGCACAGTCATTACAAGCTGATCATGCTACGTTTGTTTTCTGGATGGGTTGGTAAATGTCCAAATAAAATTGAACCACACATTTACAAAGCTTTTTTCTACTGCAGTTGCTGGAGATTAGTTCTGCTGATATGATTACCAAGGGGAACTTGTGTACATCGACCCGCAAAGTTGCTGCTAAGAAGTTGCTCAAGAAGGTTTTCAAAGTCCGTCTAGGGAGAGGATTTTATGGGGAGTGCCTGGTATGCCCCATCATTCTGCTTGACTTTTTGTAATCAATACCTTGTTATTCTTAACTATTGCATTCGTGAATTGTGATTCATCTATTTTTTCTGAATCATTTTTTGTGTGCAGAAGATATCTTTTTTCCTTTCTTCAGTGCTGATGCATGCTTACCTTTTGTTTTAGGGAATTAGAGCAGATGGGAACTCTGACTTAAGTGATGAAATTGGCAAGCAACTTAGTATAAAGAGTGGTGTTGCAGGGCTAAGGTTGTAATTCTTTGTCATTTCTCATGAGTATTTTCTTCTGGATCGTTCTGTTCTATTCTGTGGTTAAATGGTGGCTCTTACAGAGTCGAGCACGACTAAATGTTGAACGATCATATAGTTGCAATATATGGGATGTTTCGTTTATAGATACATCGAATCAAAGCCACAAAACCCTTAGTTGGCCAGGATATGACACCATACTGGAAGCTTTCACCTGTATTCTGTTTGAAAGTGTAGTTAGCTCTCTTAGATGAATCTACCTTTATTCTGTTTGAATGTAGTGGGATACAACATCAAACTACATGTTAATTCCAGCTATGTTAGGTCGGTTTCATGAACTTTATGATGTTATCAGTAACACTATAAATTCATGCAAAATACATAGAGGGTAAGTTTTATGCCGATACCCTTATTGCGGCCTTCTTAGGGGTAATAATGAGATGAAATGTTAAAACCTTCATGGATCATAAGTATTTTCCGCTTGCATGGAAAAATATTATGATATGATGATGAATTAAGATAGTTGCTATAGTCACATTCTATCCAAGATTGTTATTGTAAAACCAACATGCACATATTCATTCTGTTCATCACTGACTTCAGGGCGGGAACAGGGATCATCTAAGATGCTAGCTCGTTCTTCTCGCTTGATGTTCATAGAATTTGCAAATGTTGAAGCAAAATAGTGATATAATCTGCAACTAATGTTTATTGCTTCCAGGCCCATAGGAGCTGTTATATACATGCAAGGGAGAAACCTTAAGATGAGCTTGAGGAGCTTGGACCCTGCAGTTGATACATCTGAAGTTGCAAAGGTATGCCTTGTAATTTTCTTGTTGCCAATGTGAAGCAAGTGATCGACTTTCTCTTTGTTGCTGTGTCTTCTTCAAGGCATACGGTGGAGGCGGGTCACCGGCTTCTAGCTCTTTTATAATTGGAATGGACGAGTGGGGTCAGTGGCTTTCTGGCAACCAAGTGTAAACCATGGTTTGGAATTTTGTACCGGCTATTCATCCCTGGTGATAATTATATTTTTCAGCAGTGATACATTTTAATTTAAGGAAGTTGAAAATGCTAACAGCTCTGCCAAATAGAACGTATAAAATTTTGTCAAGGACTCGAATGGGTTTTCCATTTTGCTTTTTGTAATTTTATCTTTAGCTAATGTGACATGAAGTGTTTAACCAATGAACTAAAGTATTAATAGGAAACTACAATAACTAAGGCTTCGTAGAATTTTCCTTTTGTAGTTACTATCCTAGCCATAGCTTCCATATCTTTTAATCATTTTCTCTTCTTTTTTATCTTGTTTGAAAATCCCAATTTCAGATAAGAGTGCCGTTATTCTAAACTTTACCTCATTGACATCAGTGAACACACAAAAGACTGGACAATACTTTCAGATCAAAGACAAACTGGAGATACATTTAGGTTTGCGATGCTACTTAATCATACAGTCAAATGCTAGGGGTAGCAATTAAGCCATTGAATGTTCAAGTAATTTTCTCTGGCTGTGCTACGTGCTCATGGAAATAAAAGGAGTATATTAGACTATAACCACAAAGTATATATATGGGCTTTGTAATAAACAAGAACTATATCTTTAACCCTAAATGTCTTTATGCTTTTTCAATTGTATGCTCTGGAGCTCTAGAAGAGCACATCTAGAGAAAGAAGATGGGTGTTAGTTTACTGGACAACCATCAACTATGATGCCCTTGGCTGTTGGACAAATTGCCAAGTCACAATGTTCACCCTCAGTTCCCCACCATGACAGTCCTATATTTTCCATGCCTACTGAGAAGTATAATAGGACCGCCATGAAAGCCACTCCAGCATCCAGAGCTGCAGAAAGGACATAGTTGTACCTTTGCCACCACTGCTTCCTGTAACGATACATAAAGAAGTTGAAAAATGTTCCGATTATGATCCAGGAGTTATAGTTCACTGCTGTGGCAGGTGGCATATTTCCTGTTGCTCCTAGGAGGACTGGAAGGTTAATTAGCGGAATCCAGGTCTGCCGAGGGAATGCCTTGTGAAACAGCCAGACTATGATGGGTCCTAAGGCACCTCCCACAAAGAACCAATTCATGGCTGGATAGTTTCCTAAAGATCCAAAGATTCGTTTCGGCCCCACTAACCCCCATATGACAGATGCATCAAAGAAGACTCTGTCGCTGGGACATGTCCACGGGCTGTCAGGAGGTAGTAAATCATCCTTGCATATGTTCTCAATGGAAGTCAACAGCCACCAAGCCACTGAAACGTTGATGGTTCCTGCAAGAATGGTTCCTATGAACTATACAAAAGCAAAAACAAATACAGAAGAAGTTAGTATTTCAGGTTTACTCCACATCAGGAAAATGGAAATGATATAGGCGGCTGCAGAGCTTAAATACATGAATGTACATCATCAGGATGTTACACAGGGTTGACTAGTTATCATGGGAAGTAATTCCCCTATGAGGCTGGTGAGATCCATTTATGTTTCGTTATTGATGGATAGAAACTATTTATGCCAATATAATTGTCATTGCTAACAAGCTACTATTCCATCAATCATGATTCTCAGTCTCCCTTGCCTTCAATCTCAGGTTTCTGTATTGTGATACTCCGGTTCATAAGGTGTTGTTAATAGCCCTAGTTTAGTCATGGTTTATTGTCAGACCTTCAATTGTGGTTTGAGAGGTGCTTTATTATAGTAATATCATATCAGGTTCAGTTTGTCAGGCTTGTTGTTTTTATAGCTTTGCTTCTGTGATTATGACAAAGGAATTGGCGAGGTTGGCATCTCTAACCATACCATGCAAAGATGATAGTTGACCTCTTTATGACATTCTCCAGAGATTAAAATATGACAGAAAAGTACCTGAACTAAGAACATTGATCTTGGAGGGATCTTCATATAGTGTCCTAGCTTGAAATCATTGAGGAAAGAGATTGCTTGAGCCATGCTCATGTAGCCATAAACTTTGAAGCAGACATTGGCAATTGGCCTTCCTGGATATATGATGCCCATAACATACTCTGTGATTATGTTCAGTCCAGGTGTCTGTACATGTGCATGAGAACATTTGGCAAAATGATTATTGTGCTTCTATATGTTTAGGCTGAGATAAAGGGAATATATATTCTTAGATTTTATAATAATTGTTTGATTAATGAAGGGTTTTTTATGATGAAAACCCTGCATTCTTATAATCATTCCATCCATCGTGCAGGCATGATAATTGGCAGATTTTAAAATGTATCGTTTTAGATTACCTGGTTTGTTGTAGCAGTTATGATGCTAATAGGTAGGGTGAAGATGAAGGCCATCGCACAAGCAAAGACAAGACCCCACCATGGCATCTGAACCTCCTCCTTCAAGACGATACAAAGTATGAGAGAAACACAAAATGTGAGAGCTAGCAACAAGTGGAACCACCAGGCAGGTATGTCACTATATCTCCTCATAAGTTTTGTATGGATGTCTTCCCCACCTTTGGAGGAAGCATGGTATCTGTCATAGATTTCCCTGTTGTGTTCATTTAGAAAGAAAGATAGGACCAAGAAAAAAGCACATATTAGATCTGATTTTCACTGGTGGATGGAGTTACAAACAAATACTGGTTCATATTCAATGCTATTCAGATGACTTCACATGGAAACATATTAGATTGTTACCTCCCATAGAAGAAACCCACATGTGTGATTGTAGCTGCAATTGTGGCAAAACCAAAACCATATGTGAGTGCAAAAAACATGCTCAAGTTAATCCTCCCTTGCTGCAGGTACACCGGCATGTCTATTTCAAACTTGTCATTCACAATTGCACTTATGTTATACTTTTGACCTTGTGCTGTAAACAAGTGAGATGAGAAAATAGGAAATCTGCTTGCATTGTACATATCCATGCCCCAATATGTTGCAGGAATTACGATGTAGATAATCAATAAGTAGCCCGCACAGACATTGACAATGGCAAAGAAAGGGCTGATGAGTGGACTAAACAAGAAAGATGAAACAGCAGTCCAATCAAGTGTAAAAGCTCCAAGTCCAAGGCCGCTCATCCCTGAACCAATTTGCTGAGCAGTTACTGATTTTGAGAAAATCCAGCAGACCCACGAGATGCTTGTGAGAGTAGGGAAGAGGTACCCTGGGACCAAGTACCATGAGAAACTGCAGACTAGCGCAATAATGAAAAACTTTCCCCTTGTCATACGCTGTTCATCTTTCTCATGCAAAGCACTGCAAGTTTCATAAAAACACCAAATAGTGGCTCAGCTTCGGGGTGTACCAGGTTTTCCTTTCCATCTTGATTGTAGCATTGAGTTAAGGTAGAAGTTAGTAAAGGTTTCTTCTGCTGCTGAAGATTCTCCTTTTATGTTTACTTTTCTTCTTTTTGATGTTTGTTGTCATTGTTGTTGTTGTTGTTGTTGTTATCGTTGGTGGTGGTGGTGGTGGTTTCGCTTAATTGATCAGAATTTTCTTCCAGAAGAAGCTGTAACTTGAAGGTGGTTGGTGATTGCATGTTGGAGGAGTTGCTGGATATCATCGAATTCAGTTACAGGTCAGCGAAATAGTTACCGTAGATTTATTCATGTCCGCAATACCAATGGTTTGTCCTCTTTTCTTTGTAAGTTGCAAATGAGAAGTGATAATAACCCATCTAAGGCATGGGAGTAGTATTCATCACTGAAGACATCTCGCCCTTCCTTAGTAGAGATATGAAAAGGACATTTGCCCTATAGGTTAGACTTGAGACATTTACCAACTGCGAAGTCGCACCAAACTGTTGTTTTCCAAGGATAAGAGTTGTAGAATCATACTTGCCATGTTCTAAGATTATTTTGTAGAATTTACGTCTTGGATCCATAATATCTCTTTGGCAAATCATTTATTTAGTCAAGAATCTGTGGAAGTTCTTTGACGGTAAAGGATTTTCTACGCGGCCAAATTGGACTTTGCATGCACACACAAACAAACGCACGCACTTTGGCTACGGCACATGTATGTTAACCAGAGTGTTAGGGTGTGTTCTTTTGGTATAATTTGGTGAGTAAATAAGAAGTATTTGAAAATTGAAGTTATGTTTTTTAGAAGAGAAATAGAGTAGAAGGGAAAAAGTTGATTTGATGGTTTGGTGATGAAATTTGATAAAAATATCCTAAAACAAAACCTAATGGCTGGAAAAAATGTATTCCTTTCATCCGTACAAAAAAATAAATCGTTTGTTTTAACAGTTTCACGGTATTTAATTTATTATTTTTTTTCTAAATATTTAGATATTGAAAATGAAATATTTCACATATCATAATTTGAAATCTAAATTTTTTAAATATATTTTTTTTTTATTTTTTTCTATACTTTATCATTATTAAAATTTGAATTAAATAACAAAATTAAATAGTTTAATTTTTTGTATCGAGGGAGTACTACCTAATCCCTCCCTCCATAATTATTATGAATATTTCACTTCAGCGTTTTGATACAAAACATAAAATAGTTCAGTCATATAGCAAGTATCGACACACATTTATGAATTCTTTTTTTATAAAGTACAGAATCTCAAACATAATTAGAAAGCTTTGTAAGGTTCCTAGTTGACTTCCAAAGCCAGACTTGTCGTAGAACTGAGCAGCTAGTTTCGTTTCATACCGCAACGGATATGATTTTGTGGACCACAAAAGGTAGCGTGATTACTGATCACAGAAGTCGGGCAATTTTTTAAAGGGGCACATGTGAATGTGATCTGTTTTCGAGGAAATGACAACCAACTTGTTCAGTCTCTGATGTAATCTAAAAATAATGTTATGGTCCCAAAGACATTTCACACTTCTCCTTCTCAAATGGCAAATGGCTTGTAACCTTTTTTTATAGGATTCGTTTGAGAAACAACTACTTGTAATGTGTCTGATAAATTGTAATGATTAATATAAAAAAGAGACAACTGGACATTAAAACCTTTCTATTCTCTCTTCTTTTCATGGAAAGGAAATTAAAAGCTCAAATATGATCGTACACAGTTGGCAATGCATGGAACAACCTCCTCTTTTAGTACTTTCGTATTATTATTATTGAAATATATTCATTGGAGAAGTTATTTTAGAAGAAGTTAGTTTGTGTTGATTTGGTAGGTGGAAGAGGAAGATAGAGGTTGGGTAAATTCATGTACACAAGTTTACTAAATGGGGAAAATGTTTCAATAATTTTGGGACAACCCAATAAAAATAGTGTTTCAATAATTTTGGGACGAATGAAGTAATAATTAGTACTCCCTCTGTCATTTTTTAATAGTTACATTTTCTTTTCAAGATTTAATTTATATATTTTTTTATTCTATATTTTGATATATAAAGTTAAGTAACATATATACATAAGACAAATCAATATGTCTAATTTCTCAAAATATTTTTTTTCATTTTTTTTAAAAAATTTCTTCTTAGCAAAAAATTAAGTCAAACATAACTATTAAATGTAAAGGGAGAGAGTATTTGGATTAAGTGTAATCATTCAATGATTATGTCTACCTCTCTAAAAAATTGTTCCCTAAATGCCACAAAAATCTTACTTGTGCTACATCTATTGCTTACCTTGATTTCTTCTATGCAAGAAAGTTTTATTTTTGGTGTCTCGGGGCGTATATTGCGTAATGTGTTTTGATGCCTCTTGTTAGTCTTAGTAATTGTCTTTGCCATGTTCCAAGCGAAACAAACAAAGATTCTAACTGGTAGCTTATGTTCCCTTTAGGTACATTTGATTATACGAAGCCAATTGACTTAAAAGTTTATTGGTTACATCTATATGTAAAATCTTTTGAACTTATTCAAATATTTAATAAAAATATGTTTAAAACAATAAATTTACTTAATTTGAGATTGAATATAATTTTTTTTTGTCATGACAGTCGACAGATATTAATTCGGTACATAAATTAGGAAAAAAACAAATTTATATACTCCAACGAAATGGCAAATAAGTTTCCAGGATGGTTTGTGGAAAGCGGCATTTGATTAAGGTTCGTGAAAAGTCAGTAATTTATATTCACTGAAGTTAAATTTTAAATTAATTACTTTCAGAATTAGCTTTTCGTGACTTTTAAATCGTGGAGTAAAAATGGAAATAAAAGAAGTAATAGTAAAATTTACCGGAAAAGCGAGACTTGAACCAAGGTGTTCGGCCACCACATATGAGCTGGTTCCACGACGTACCTCCTCAGCAGTCCCGCCCATCCATAACCTAAAACCTGTAATTTTAAATATTCAAAACCTTAATTTTTATTTATTAATTCTTTCTTTCTCAGCTAAAGTTGATTAAAGAGGAGTATCTTTCTTTTTCTTTTTTTTTCTAAAAAGGCGGAATTTCGTTTCTTTCGATTTTTTTTTTTTTTTTAAAGTGCAAAGAATGATTCAAAAAGGACAGACAAACACCTTTTCTTTCGCTTTAATAACTGACAATCTAACTACCAAGGATTCATGTGACAAAATTAACTATCATCAAGACATCAACCTAATTAGATTATCACAGAAAATAAATTTCCTCCTAGCCCCTCAAGGTATAAATTTTAGATCAAAATATAAATTAGTATCTTGAATTGTCGTGATTTAATGGACTGAATTACTGATTTGGTGATTTAATGGACTGAATTACAAATTGAATAGATTAATATCCTAAACTATTAAATTCGGTAACTCGATTATTCCCGTTAAATTTTCAACAGTTTAATAAATTTCATTTCTAAAGAGGCAGAATTTCATTTCTTTCGAAAGTATTTTTAAGGTGCGAAGAATGATTCAAAAAGGACAGACAAACACCTTTTCTTTCGCTTTAATGAATGACAATCTAACTACCAAGGATTCATGTGACAGTTAACTGTCTTCAACCTAAATTAAATTTAGAGAAGAAAATAGTTTTCTGCACCCCTGAAGTTATAAATTTTATAGGGTCAGTTCAGGAGCTAGAAAAAAAATTCCAAAATTTTTTTTCTCACTTTTTTAATTTTTAATACATTTAACAACCTTAAATTCATTATTTTTTAATAAAATAATATTTTTCTTAAATTTCTCCACTTACATATATCTCATCTATCAATCAAAAAAACATCCCCAAATTTCCCAAATTTTTTTTCCACGTTGCAACGAACTGAGGGATATGGAAAAAAAAAAACAAGAAAATAGTTTTCTGCACCCCTGAAGTTATAAATTATATAGTTAATTTTAGAAGAAGAAAGGACTTATGAGCAGAAGTATAGATAAGTCCAGTAATTTAATCTGCATTATTGCATAGTGGTAAAAAAAAATATTGGCAATTTTTTTTTCACAACTTTCGGTAACAAATTCGTGAATTTTACATTATACTCCATTTGTCCCAAAATGAACGATACATTTATTTTGTTACTCAAATTAAGAAATAGAACAGAAAACAAAATTTGGTAAAAAAATACCTTCATTATTAGCATTCATTCCTTCTAAAATAATTTTGGTAAAAAATCAGAGTAACAGATAATGAAATGTTATAGGTATTTGAGTAAAATAATTCAATTAAAATTTCTAAAAAAAAAAATACACCAATTTTTCAGACAGATCCTAAAAATAAATATGCACCATTTATTTATAGATAAAGAGTGTATAATGGAGGATATCACAGATTTGTTACTAAAAACAGAAATTAATTACTCATTCCGTCCAAAAAAGAATGTTCTATTTCATTTTGAGTATTTAATTTTTTTTTATCAGTATTTTGAGTATTTAATCTATGAATTTTTTTCTTCAATTTTTTAATAATAAAAATAGAAAAATGTAATGATAGATGATAGATGAATGTTTGAAATTTATAAATATATTTATTTTAAATTTTTTAAAACAATTCTTTCTAATAATAATTTAGATTAAACCAAATATTAAAAGTCTAACAAAACATATTTTTTTTTTTTAACGAAAGGAGTACTGCATAGCAGAGTTTTACCTGAGTAGTGATAATGAGAAGCCAGCTCGCCAAGAATGAAATTTCCCGGCCATAAAACGCCTTAACTATATTGACGATCCCGACGGCGTAAGCCGACCCGCTTCCGAACGCACTGCCGGCGTTAGCAAAGACGGAGATGAGAACATGCTCCTTCATATTAAACGGACCCGGGTTGACCGAAAACATCCTCGACCCGAAACCCGGGATCCGAAACCGGGTCTCCGGCAGAACCGCGTGGAGGAAATGCCCAATCGGCAGAGCCGCGATGATGACCGTGATCTGGGTCACGATCAGCGGCTCGGTCCTGTAAGAGAAGAACTGGTTGACGAATGAGAGGAGGGCGCAGGAGAAGAGACCCAGAACCCACATCCGGAAGGTCCATACGGGTAGGGTCGGGTCATCGGAGTTGGTCACGGTTAGTCGGACCTGCTCGATTGGGGAGACTAGAACCGGGTCGATTTCGTCGCCGTTTGTAATCGGCTTTTCTGGGTCGGACGGCGAGCGGCGGTTTGATACCGGCGCCGGCGCGGGAATCTCCATCTCCATTTGGTGGTGATTTTTTGTACTCACCAGTCTTCGTTTTATATTGATTCCTTTGGATCTTGTGGAATGTTGACTTTGTAGTGTAAGCTGTTTCAAGACAGTTTGACCCCCCCGTACTTTTTAAAAGTTTTCATTTTAGTCTATGCATTTGTAAAGCTTATATACAGGTTTTGAGAGCCGAGTGATGAAGCTTCAAAACGCATGACCTGATTAAAAGCAGCAGGAATACAGTTCACATGTCCCATTCCCTTGTCTCCCTCTCTCCCCACAGTATTACTATAATTGACAATTATATATGTATACACCATCATGTCCAAAAAAATATAGAGTACATTTTTCTAAATGAAAAATTCTCTAATCGAAAGTTATTGAATTATCCATGTTTTATTTTTACTTCATACAATCTCTCTACTTAATTCCGAACACTTTATTATCATCAAAATCTAACATTCCTTTGTATATGAACAAATTCAACACTTTCGAAGGCTTAACATTGGTTTTGTCCACAAACTATTGGCGGAAGTCTCAGTTCAGTCCGGAGATACATTGTTCACCGGGATCATCTACTCATCTATTGGCTGAAGTGCGCTAATGCCCCCTAAACTTTCAGACTCGGGCGAATGGTCCCCTTACAAAGGACTTGTGCTTTCAGTTAGAAATAGTTGTGCGACCCAGTCCCTTGCAAACGATGTGGATTTCTACCTTCTTGGATTGAGAAGCTGTATGTCGAAAGATGGGAACTACCCAAAGTCAGGCGAGAACCCGGAGTACATGAGACTATCCACGTGTCCTCATCAGGGGAGATTGCCTGTCGCTTTCATACACGTGTCGCACATATGTTTGATCTATACTGATAGTGACCCTTATAAATACCCACCTCCAACTAAGAGGAGGGACAAGTGTATTGAATGCTCTGAGTCCGACAACACCTAGCGCCCGACTCCGAGAACCCATTATCCGTGTAGCGGAACCGAGATCATGGTGAATGGTTAGTCTTCCATACCTTTCTTAGATCATTTAACATTATGTTAGTCCTGGCATATATTAACAAGTACCAACGCACTATTATAACATGTTGTAGAAAAACACATTGAATTATACAGAGAGATAAGAACAGATACTTTGAGCAAGCAATTCAAGAAATAAATGGGTGAAATGAAAAACAATTAGATACATAGTGGACCTGGAGGTTAGCAAGTCAAGTCGTCTAGTTCAATAAAGCATACGCCTGTGACGAGATTGGGCAGAGCTCCAAATCCTTAACCCCAAAGCCTCCACAAATAAAGGTCAACATAACACGAATTCGAGTTTTCAATGCATATAATGGTGAATTTTAGGGGGAGAAATGAAGAATGCTTGAACAATGGCTTATAATCGAATTGGGGAATTCTCAAACCCTAACAATTGTGGGGGATACTAATTACCAACCTTCTTTGAACATTAGCATGGTGTATGTGAAGCAATTAGAGGATGAAGGAGGGGTGGCGGTGGGCAGTTCGACGAAGAAGCGTAGTTAGGGGTAAAGAGTAACTCCACGGAGAAGCTCGACTTGATGGTCATCTGTGCTGGTATCACCGACTGTAGGGACGCTGACTGGCTCCACCAAGGCGTTGCCGTGCTGATGAGTACGTAGTTGGCAGAGAAGTAGGGTCGGGGTTGACGCGACGAGGAAGTTCGACACATTATCATATTTGGTGAGTGAATGAGGGACTAAATCACCCATAACTTTCTAGTTAAGGGCTTCATCGCACCCAATCATTTTGGAGGGGGCAACTCGCCCGATTCCTAAAATTTAAGGGTCATCACCGCACTTCAGCCTTCATCTATCTCTCTCTCTCTTTTTCGTATCCTTGTGTGCCATTAATATAATTAATTAATTAATTAATTAATTAGTACACATTACTCGATCAATTAGAAAATGGGGACAAGACTCAAGAGTGAGAACTCAAGTTAAGCATGGCCCCTGATGACATGAGTAATGGGCCAGGCCTTGGTAATGTCGGCAAAGTCTTATTTATGGTCGGGTATATGTATACACACTAACGATTATTATTAAATCTAGAATATTCTGTTAATATGTATTAATTTAGAAAGATTAAGGTTAATTTAAACATTAAAGGAAACAATTTTTTTTAAAAGGAAAATGTATT
>JBBYHH010092534.1:0-15129 GCA_038382905.1 Daphne laureola
GGAGTGTATGGAAGGGTTGGGGTCGAGTTCTTGGTCGAAGGTTGAAGATGAAGTTGTGAGAAATGAATCCGTCTAAGTCTTCCCCTTGTTTAAAAGCGAAGCCAGAATTGCTGTTCAGGGTGCCAGGCGATTGCCTAGCTTTTTGCCCGGTCGCCTGGTCCATCGCCTAATGCTCTGTCTAGTTTTGCCCAGGGTCAGGCGATCGCCTGCACCAGGCTCCCTTCGCCTGGCCCACTGGCCATTTCGTTTTCAAGGCTCAGGCGATCGCCCGCCAGGAGCGTCACTCGCATGGTCGGTCGCCTAATCCACTGCCCAATTCGTCCTTGGAGGCCAGGCGATCGCCTGCCAGGTATGCCGTTCGCCTGGCCAATCGCCTGGTCCTCTATCCATTTCTTCTTAGGGGCCAGGCAATCGCCTGCCAGACCTCCCGGTCGCCTGGTCCCTTGGCCATTTTCCAATTCCCATTTTCAACCCTCAGGCGATCGCCTGCCCTTGGTGCGCGTCGCCTGGGATTTCACCTGAACACCTATAAACCTATAAAACCTGATTCCTTCCCCCACACTTAACCAAAACACTCAAAAACCCATTAACCAATAACCCATTACACAAACATACATTAACAGACAATAATCAGAACCTGAAATACCATTCAATCTAAAAAATAAAGGTAAACACATACCTGAATTCAGACTTTCATCCTGAAGTAACTTGCGTGTCGGCCACTCAACGCTGGAGAAACCTTACTGGACTTTGGTGGCTATAACATCAATCATCAATCATCAATCATTGATCATTTGTCATCAATCATCAGGTCTACCGTGCTAATCACGCAGGTCATGATACCGGGACCTGGAACATCAATGTCGATCATTATGCAACCGCAATGCATCATCATCATAGGGAGCTGTAGTCCCACATCAGTGTACCTGCAAGCCTTTACCCTTACCATGGAACTAGACTCGGGATTCACCAGGCCCTACTCTTGGCCCGAAAGCTAGTTTCAACCAGCCTATATACCATACATGGGGAGTATTATGTATATAAGAAGGTTGAGCCCTTACCTGTATGCAGTCTATCAATCTGTCAGTCAGTTTGTGCAGTCAATCCCTGTCTCTCAGGCGATCCTTGTCAGCTCTGAACAATCAATACAATACGTTAATACTTTAACATTTCCTGTAATTCACCATTTGACCCAAATTACTATCTCGGCCAATTCTTACTCGTTATCCGTAACAACTCATTCATAAACAATATATCGCTATCCATACATAAACCATTGATCTACTGTGCATTACCATTCTATTCTCTTCAACATTCAACAATTTAACAAAATTGCACAATTCAGACTTAAACCATAATCCCATCTTAGACATTGATTCTCAACACATCCCAAATATTAAAGTTTCTTAGAATCAATCTAAGAACACAGTTGAGACATCTTATCGATCCATTTCAACTGTTCGATTATCGATCAATTTTCCCAGAGCTTTAACCCTTAGCTCACTAATCCGGTTGAAATCAATCAGAATTCCAAGTATTAATGTTTTCCTAAATTCATCAAGGAATAACAATTTAGCTTTAATTCCAATTTTCCCCAGATTTTTGGATTTTCTCTCTCTAGAACCCTAATTTAGCTTTAATCAATGTTGTAGAACGTGTTTCTAGCTATAATTAATGTAAAAAAACATTTACCTCTCCAATTGCACCAATTAGGAAGGTGTTTGGTCTATTTTGAATTTTGCCCAATTTCCAGAAATGCTTCAATTTATGGTTGTTGATGCGTGAATCTTGTGTTGATGTTGTTTGCTCAACGATTCTCGGATAAAATCACCATTCCCATGTGTTTTGGATGGTAGAATTGGGTCTAGGGTTGAGTGGGTGAGAGTTTTAGAGTGAGAGAGGAGAGAGGGAGCAAAAATGATGAATGAAGGATATGAACCCGGCGGTCCGTTTAAATTCGAGCTGCTCCGGCGTGATCCTGACGCCTTGATCACACCGCGGAGATCCTAGCTAGTGGAGGTTGGGTGATCGCGGCATCTTCCCGGTGTGTTCATCACACCGCAGGCCATCACACCACCGTCAGACCCCGCTCACGCCGCCATCACACCGCACAACTGGAAACCTAACGAGTTCTTCATCCTCCCTTCCTCCGGCACATTCCCGGCATGATCATCACACCACTATCACGTTGTGGCCTCCAAAATAGGCCAGCTCTTCCATTTTTCCAAATGTGGCTCCACCTTGGAGCCGAGGTGGTTCCGTCATGATTCCGTAAGGTTTGGTGCACTTTTTTGCAACCATTTCCTTATCCATTCCGTTGGAAAGCTATGCTTCATAGCCTCCCGAGCATGCTGTTACCCATACTTAAACTCTAACATAAAATCATATCATACTATTAATAGAAAACTTACCTTTTTCTGGTAATTCTTCATCAGTGGCCGTAACACACTAGGTTCAGGGTCACCAAGACTCGCAGAACCATGACAAGTCACATCATGATCATTGGGTTCGGTGTTCACGAAGACTCACGGAACCGTTGCACTTCTTGTGTACCTGCACAACTCTTTCTACCATGGAACTAGCCATAGACCCCAACACTGGTCTAAGACTAATCTCAACCAACCTAAATGGCACTAAGCATTGCATTAATACACATTTAAGAAGGTTGAACCCTTACTTGGAAGCAATAGCAATCCAATTTCAAATCCAATCACTTTTTCGTGCACTACCGATAAATGTTCACGGTAGCCTTCTTTTGGATGCTCCAGCAACCCATATTATCTCTGAACAATTCTACAAGCAATTTGGAATCAATTTTTATCATTTCATCTTTATCCATTCTGACACTTAGCAATTTTCTGTTTTTCGTCCATTTTCTGAAAAGTACTGAAATCTTCCAATGTTTGCCCATCCTATTCTTTACCTTTAACCACTCTCAATTCCATCATTATATAGCAATTCTCATGATTTAACCTTAGCTTTTCCTCATTTGAACATTTTGGCCAAAATTCTCAAAATGACCAATTCTTATGCAATCTCTATAAAACTTCATTTATATACATAATAACACACTCCAAGCACATCCATAGCCAAACATTTCATTTTCCTTAACAATATCCATCATTTCACAAAACATTGCCCAATTTTAGACTTAACTCATAACTCTATAATCCGCAATGATTCGTAACTCATTTCAAGTTTTAAAGTTGCTTAGAAACATCATATAAAGATAATTGGATTATCAAAACTTCAGAACAGGGCATTTCAATCCTATACTAAATCCTATGAACTTTGCCTTAGCTCCATGATTAAGTAACAATTGGATATAAGTCCAAGTATTAATGTTACTCCAAAACTACCCAACAATACTAATTTTACCTCAATTCATCAATCCCCTAATTTTTGTTCATCACCAACCATGAACCCTAGATTTCAAATTTCCCCAATTCATGCTAAACTAATGCTATAAAACATGTTCCTAGCTCAAATCCATTATTAGAACATGTTTACCACTTTAAATAAATCAAGAAACTTCAGAAATACCAACCTTTGATTTATGCCCAAATTCAAAATCTACCAAATTGTTGTTGTTAAAGCTTGATTTTTGATATAGACTCATTTGTACAATGATCCTCGCATGAAACAAGGTTGTCCTTTGAATTTTGGGGTTAGAAATGGAGAAAATGGGTGTTGGGAGGGTTTAGGTCGAGTTGGAGAGCTGAAGGTTGGAGACGAAGTGAGAAAATGAGTTTCTCTCTCTATTTTCGGGTTAAAACCTAGCAGATTTTCATTTCTGTTGTGCGAAGCAATCGCCTGCTTCATGCATCCGGTCTCTCAGCAGTCGCCTGGTCTCCTGCCTCTAACGCCATTGGGGTCAGGCGATCACCCGTCATTGCGCTTCACTCACCTGGCGGTCGCCCGATCCCTTGTCCTACTCCCATTTTCAGCGTAAGCAATCATCCGCTCTTTACGTATCATCACCTATAACTCGCCTAAGGTCCTCTATCTTTTTCATTTTCGAGCTCGGGCGATCGCTCGCCTTATGCGGTGAGTCGCCCATGGCTCGCCTGGGGTCCTGTCCAACCAGTTTAGGGCCCAGGCGATCACCCGCCATTCGGTATGCGTCACTCATGACTCGCCTAAACAACTTGAACTTTGAAAATTCCTGCTTCTACTACCCAACCATAAACCATAACAACTCACCACACAACAGTCATTAATTCATAACATCACATGCTCAATATCATGAAGGAACCTTAAATGCAATTTCAAACACAGAAATTAACGATCACACACACCTTAAGAATTAGATCTGAGTTCTGATGAACATGAAATCTGACCGCCGGCCACAATACATCAGAAATCATCATCTAACCATGATCTCTCTAACAAAAAGGTTATCATAAAAGTTTATAGAAAGCGTACGGGAGAAAAAGGAAATAACACAGATGGTTTCATACGACTGAGGTTCACTACGTAAGGGTTCAACTTTCTTTATATGCACTCTGGTTTACTGGTATGCATATCGGGTAAGTTGATGCTAGCTCTCAGATCAAGGGTGAGGCCTAGTGACTCCCGAGACTAGTCCCATGGTAAGGATAGAGGTGTGCAGGTACTCAAGTGCAGGACTTGCAGCTCCCTTATGATGATGTTCTACAATCACAGGGTGATCGTTTATGCTACGAGGGTTAAATGGTTCATGGTGTATGATGATGTTATATGTTTATGGGATGACCGTTATGGTTTATGATGGATAAAGGCTTATGGATTATGTGGTTCCGTGATCCGTGTGATCATTTCTGGGAACCTTATTGTTATGGTTATGGTATTTCTTCTATGATGAGCGATGATGACAGTTACACGGTTCCTAGGCCATTACTGGTACCACACGCATGTAATGTTAGGGAGACCCTGAGTGGTATGGAATAAGATCACTGGGGGCCGTCGTGATGTGTGGGATGGAAAAGGAAAAGGATTGATTGTCATATGAAGAAAGGAAAGTGCATTGCATATCATTCATTCATAATTATATAGGTTGTATGAACTGTAGTATATTGCATACTTTGCATCCTAACATTGTCTTTGCAGGTATCGTTCGTTAAAACCTTTATTCTTACCTACATCCTTAATGAGTTCTCTCGGGAACTCACCCCCCTTACAATTATACTTTTCAGGTGCTTCAGGTTGTAGACGCGCAGAGTAGTTTCCTGCCTGGTCTTATTGTGATTATGTATCCGAGGTATAATTAGCTCCTTATGTGATTATGCTTTATGATAATGGGACGGGGGTGAAACCGATTTATAAAATGATTATGTTATGGAAAGGATTATGATATGAAAGAAAGAAAGTATGAAAAGGAAATGATATGAAATGGAAAAGAGAAGAAATGGATATGAAAATGAATGAATGGAAGGAAAGGGTTAGGGAAAAGGGATGAATGGAAGGAAATGATTATGAATAGGAAAAGCACATAATTGGATAGGTATGATAATGGAACAAAGTATGGTATGATAATGGAAATGCATGTTAAGGAAAAGGAAAGTAAATGAAATGGGAAATGGCTATTATGGGAATTGGATTTTCTGGATGAGCACCTTATGTTTAAGGTTAACGGTTAACACTTCTCTTTTATGTATGTTCAGCAGCAGCAGCAGCAGTATCAGGTGTTGTGTGTTGGAGTCTCGTAGATCCGACCACCTGAGCATAGTATCTATTACCTATTGGCAAGTGGCTCTGTAGTTATAGATTGCGTATGCACATGTAGAGCCGGAAAGCATGTAGAAGTATGATCATGTGATAGAATGAATGCTGATTTTGGATTAGGTTGTATGAAGAGGTATGATGCAGATTTTTGGTTATGTTTATGTTTATCGGAGAGTACTTGCCCAATAAAGTAAGGGCAGGGCTCATTTCTGGTGTATCTGTGTTGAGCGGATCTCACCTAAACTGTATAGGAATGCTGAAATTTGCCGGGTTGTAATTGATGTATAAGTGCAAGATTTTTGCATTGTCAAAACGCTAGGTTTTAGTATTCTAAACAGGAAATTGAAGATGTAACTTGGGACCGGGTTATGGAATCCACCCACCAAAGTGGCTCCCCGTTACGTAAAGTGACCATCACCCGCCCCTCCGGCCTGCATCCGCTTCCGCCGGGCCATGCACGGAGGGGGTGGTGACAATATAACATAATATTATGTGAAATAAGTATTATTATAATGAGTTAGTGGAAGACATTTGTCAACAAAGTGTGGTGAGGAATTATTATGTCTTAAGTGATATGTGAATGAGGTAATTTGTTTGTGATTTGGTGAATTAAAATGGAAAAGAAAAGAGATGGGGTAGTAAGAAAATAAAAAAGAAAGAGAGAAAAAGGAAAGTAATATTATTTGGGAAATAATATTAAAGATGGAAATAGAAAGAAAGAAGAGAGAGACAACCCATGTTCATCTTCTTCTTCTTTCTCCCTCCTGGTCGCCGAAAATGAGCTCCTTCTTGGGCAAATGGTGCTTCATCAAATCTTCCATTTTTGTTTGAGGAAAGGATGGATTTATGGATAAATGGTTGAGGTAATAAGCTTTCCTCTTTGTATTCTTCATTTCAAGCTCAATTTTGAGCATTTTGGTGAGCTAGGGCTTGGAGCCCATTCTTGAATCATGAAGATTGGCTTGAAATTGAGTTGACAAAGTGTTGTATGGAAGCTTAGCAACACTTTTTGTACTTGGGACTTCATCTTTTCTTTCCTCTATGTTGGCTGATTTCTTCATGTGTGATCTAGGACAATTTTTGTGATTTCTTGATTGATGGAATTGGCATGAAATTGTGATGTTAAAGTGTTGTGAGGATGCTTAGTGGCTCAATTATTGTTTGGATTCATATTGAAACTTCCTCCTTTGTTGATTATGAAATGGCCAAATTTAAGGGGGAGTTATTTAAGGATGAGTTTTTGTTGAATTGTGAATTTGTGTTGAATTTGATGATGGAATTGAGATTCTAAATTGATGGGAGGATGATTAAATCACTCCCCTTTGAAAGTTCAAGTTTGGCCGAAATTCATGGGTGAATAAATAATAATTGGAATTCTTTGTTAAATGTTATAATTGAGTTGAATTAAGAATAAAAGTGAGTTCCTAAATAAGTATGTGATTTTTGGTAACATTTTTCATGGTTGGACTCATTTCCATGGTATGGCCGAATTTATGAGTGTTGAACTAAGGTTGGTATTCTTTGATGAATGTTGGGTTAGAGTTGAAATGGAGTTGAATTTGAGCTTCCGAATTGTTATATGGATGCTTGATAGCCTTTTTCTTGGTTGGTCTCCATTTCCATGTTTTGGCCGATTTTATGAAACTTGAGTTTAAAGTTTCTTTTGTCCTGAATGTTGAGCAATGATTTGAGAAATGTATTCTTTGTTGTTGTATGGTTATTCAGCTGCGTTTTCTGTGTTTGGGCTATATGGAAATGTGGTTGCCTCGGGAAAGTACAGCAGTTTTGCAATTTGCCATGTAAGGGTTCAATTCTCTTTAATATGCATTCTGGGATGCTTTCATGCATATTGGGGTTAGTTGAAGCTAGTTCCCGGGCTGAGGGTGGGGCCCGGTGACTCCCGAGGCTAGTTATATGGAAAGGTTAATGGTGTGCAGGTTTGAAGCTCATGAGGTTTACTCATTGATCATGGTGATCAATTCTGTGATTCTGATGTGTATTGATTGTGGTGATCAATTCTGTGATTCTGATGTGTATTGATCGTGGTGATCAATTTTGTGAATCTAATGCGAATTGATCAAGTTATGATCAATTCAGTGGTTATGACGGTTATGTGTTTTGGGGAACCTAGGCCCCTAGCTGGTACCATGCTTCTGTTCTGTGTGTGGGAACCCCGCTTGGTTGCGTACAGACCATCGAGGGTCGTCGTATCTGTATGTGTTTCCGTCTGATGGGACGAGATGGTATCTGTTTCCGTCTGATGGGATGAGATGGTATCTGTTTCAGTCCGATGGGATGTTTGTATTGCAAATCATGTCATTTCGCATATCATTGTTTATGTGATACTAGGTTGTATTAATTGTTAGAACATGGCATACTGACCTTTTTTTATGCAGGTTGTTCTTCAAACCATTACCCTTACCTAAGCTCTTACTGAGCTCTCTCGAGGACTCACCCTCTTATGATTATACTTTTTCAGGAGATTCTGATAAGTGACCTGTAGAGTAGCTCCGTTAGGTATTCTGTGATTTGTACTTTCAGGTACATAGTGCTCATTGATATGATTTCTGTTGTGTGCAGGGGTGATCTCGATTGAGTATGTTCTGTTTGAGATTTATGGATGAACACTTGTGCAACTACTAACAATTAACTACTTTGTTTGTGTTAGCAGCAGCAGCAGTGACCTGGAGGTGGTCAAGTGTGTCAGACTCTGTAGGTGTAGATGCATATGCACATGTAGTATTGATCATATTATGAGACTTGTATGATTGGTCAGTTGCTTGCATGATTTGGAAATCATGGTCATTGTATTTAAGATTTTGCTATTGTCCATGTTTCCTTGATGCTTAGTATATAATGAATAAGTATGGGCATGCTTGTGATGTTGCCTAAGATAGGCTTTTGTTTCCCTAATTGACCGTGTTTATAAGCTTAAGTGTTATGAATGTTCTGCTTAAGTATTTATGGGTATTTTGACTAAGTGTTTGGAGGCTTGAGACTTGAAGTGCAATCCTCCTCCTTTGTACCTTGTGAATGTGCCCTCTTTCGGTATACTTAGGAGTCAAGGTACACCGGGACAGGTTATGGGATCTGCTACACCAAAGTGCCTCCATCCGATGTCATCCCCCTCTCCGTCCTGTTATGTTGCTTCCGCCTAGAGAGGGGGGTGATAATTTGATATCAGAGGATGGTTTTTAGAATCAGATGTCAGAACATACTTTGGTCCCTTCTTGGATTTCAGAGGGATGTGTAGGAACTTTACAGGGGTGTGCTTGGACGGGCAAAGCATGTGCCACCGATCGATTTCAGAATAGTTCTGTCAGGAGCCTGATCAACTGCTTATGAGAAATACCTTGGAATCGAAAGTGGGACTGCAGGCGGTCAGTCTAAACATGCTCAGTCTGATTAAGTTTTTGGATTTTCTTCTGTGATATTGGATTGCACATATTTGATTATCGAGGACATGGACATCTAGATCTGACATCATGCATGCAGGGATAACCTCAGGAAGGGGTTTTCTGTTATGATTATGATTTGATTGTGATCCATCTGTCTGATTCATGTTTGTTTGGGGATATGATTGATTATGCTCTTCTGCTTAGGATGTCTGCATTCATGCATTGCATTACACTACAGAGCCTTTAGGAATACTGCTGCTTATTTTTGTTAGGTAGTTAAACATTTCTGTAGTGCTCTTTCTTCTGTTGTGAAGTTTCAGGTTATTGGAACCACTCCCCAGCAGCGAGATCTGACATCCGAGGGTACGGGTAGAGGCCGCACCCCGCCTGAAAATTATGTGAATGGCATAATTGAACCCGAGGCAACAATTATGACAACCACGACAACAAGAGGATCTGTGATTAAATGGTCAGGATTATGTTTTGCCTTCTGATTGGGATTCTCCGAATCGTTTGGCAGGTCAGTTGTGTAAGGACTTTGGTCCTTTTTGGTAAAGTTTTGAATTTTAGATTAAATTCAGTCTGTGAATGCAAGTTCTGAAATGATGATAACGACTACCATCTTCAATATCCGTATTAGATCAAGATCAGAAAAGGAGTTAGTAAGTAGTGAAAATGTCAGAGTTGTGTCTGAAAAACAACAAGACCCCATTATCTTATGTTTAATGTCTGTCTGGGGTTAGGCGATCTCCTGGAACTGTGTTCCTGATCATCTGACTCTCGCCTGGGACCTTGTATATTTTGATCTGAAGTCAGGTGATCCCCTGGCCCTCGAATGATCTCCTGTTCATTATATATTGAGGTCAGGCGATCGCCTGCATATGTGGATTGGCTCGCCTAGTCTTCGCCTTACTTCAAAATTGGCCCAAAATTGGCCCGACCTTTCAAGGATCTGTAACCTTTGTTCGGGTGCGTGTCTTAGGATCTCAGGTTCAAATCATATAGGGATGCGAGGAGCTTTCACAAGTGCATGAGGAAACAATATGTACAAAAGATATGTGCATCAATCTTCTATGAGCAAGGACCGGGTGTCAATGATCCTTGGGTATCGCATCGAGAATGCCACCCAAGATCTCTGTTATGCACTATTCGATACTGTAGTACGATATTTCTGGGATGCACCAAGCTTTCAAGAAGATATGTCTATCTCATCCAACACATTTCGCAACAACTGGCCATTCGTACTGGCCCGAGGCAAGGAAACTCATACGAAGAACAAGTACACAAGGACACTTGATGACTTGGATATGTCTTGAAGGACAAAATGACTCGATGAAGAGCGTTGACATTTTATATCAACTTTAAGATATCAGAATAAGTACAAGACTATGAAAAAGATCAGTAGGACTTTCAAAATTTGTTTGGATGATGTTAGTAAGTACCGGTTAGTGCTAAGGCTTGGTACTGTCTGTGATTGTCGAGTTAGAATACCGGCAGCTGACTCAGGGTGCAATGAGATGCACCCTGAGGGTTGGGAGGCTCAGGATGGTATTCTAAACTACCACTCTGTCTGAACAGTCGCAGACGGTGGTTGAAATATGTCTGGTTAGTGAGAGAGTAAGTTGGCAAAAGGTGCTGTCAGGTCAGTTTATTAGATTCTCATATTCATTGGTTTTGCATCTGCGAGCACACCAGGTGTGCCAAGTTTCAGTTTGGTTGGTAAAGTTGGGTTAGAATTTATGGTCAAAAAGGGTTTTGGTCAGAGTTGTGTTCATAAGTAACGGTCATAGCCATGTCTGGGACTGTGAACCCCACTCCACCTTCAGTTGTGTCAATTTCTTGCAGATTCTGTGGAATGACAAGTGTCATATGTTTGTGTCTTATTTTCGTGGTTGTGTAACACACTGAGTGTCAACCGTTTCTGTCGTGTAACACTGAAGATGTGGTTACACCTAGTTATGTTTCGCTAAATACCTTATTGGTTGGACATCTTGTTCTCTTATATACACCGCCAATGTGTTCTGATCCAGTTTTAAGGTATTTCTGGCTAGGTAATTATACATATTTATGGACGTGTTAACCACATGAGAACTTAGAGTTTGGACCGTCCTCAGTTGAATGGCATTAGTACTTTGGAACTGCACTATTAAGTTAAGGACTTGTGATCCGTAGTCTGTTTAGGGAGAGAATGTGTTTGTCGGTTACTTCAGCACGAATTCACTTCCATTCCGACATCCTTTACCTTATGTCGGTTATTCGGGGATCAGGGTCTTAGACCATGTCTAAGAGCTGATTCAAGGAGTCATGTCAATGACATTTCGACTTGTTTGTTAAGTGGAAAATTAGCATTAAGGTTGCTTTCTGGTAAAGATTCCCAGCACCGAGGAAGCTACGGTTATAGGGTTGGTCTACTTACCAACTTCCTGTTCTGAATTCATGAGTCAGAGTTTTAGAATTTCACAGTCAGGGAGTACAACTCCGTAGCTTATCTTGGGAGGGATAAGCTGTTTGGGGATAAATACAGTTAAATTTGTGCGAAAGAATGAGAGTTCTTTTTCTGGGAGCTCTTGGTTACCACCGAGGGAGTGGTTCTGAGGTATGCTACTACAGCCTCGTTCTGTATCGGGTCGACTCACCTATGTGTTCTGATTTGGGGTGAAGTTGTGACACTCCATCCCGAAGTTCTATTTTGTAATAGTTCTGCCCTAACCGTCCATTCTGCATCAGTTCCATCCCATGGGACACCGACAAGGTGATCTGATTATGTCCTATATCTGAGTCTGTTGTTGCATCGGAAGAATGCTCTATTTGTTGACCCCTAGTTTTTACCTCGGGATGTTATGAAAGTATGCATTAATCTCGATCAAAAGGGGGAATCTTCTGAGATGTGTCAGTGGTTTGTCAAGGGTTGACATCACACATGTCAGTGGTGTGTCAGCGGTCGTGGTTACTGCACTAGTTGCATTGCTGACGAGGGCAATTCCATAATACACATTCCGGATCAGAGAACCTTTAGGTTGGTGACGTTCTACGTGCATAAGTTAGGGTTAGTGATTATTAAATACATCCAAAGTCACCATCGGGTTACCGATGTTAGTTTGTGCACGTAATACCTTTCGAGATGAGTTCAGTATGTTCGGTTTTCTGACACTCTAAAATCCCAGAGTCTGAAGATATGTGGTGTGTTAGGATACATCTGGTCTTGTGAGATCGCATGGGATTTTGAACTCTATTTCGTATGGCCGTGGTCCACATGGTGTGGCATGGTTCGGGAGGCATTTGCGGCATGTGACTCATTACACCCCACACCTCATTATCAGATTGATCAGTTCCAAGGGGAACATTGTAGGCCCCTAACCCACAGGTTTTAAGATTCATGTCACTCCGTTCGGTACTTTTGTACTGAGAATTCGAAGTGGGATGCAGCCACTTTGTTAGTCTGTTCAAGTCATCCATGGTTTGAAATCTGGTTACCCGCTATCAATTCTGTATTACACCATGGAGGTGTTCTGCCTTGTATTAGATGCCGCAGGTGTTCTGTTTTGTGTTACACCATTCAGGTGTTCTGGTCTGTGATACACCTGCAAGGTGTTATGTTCCACATCACACTAGTCGGTTGGTCTGATGATAGTTCGGGTTTGGAATCTGTGCCAGGGTAAAGTTCTGTACTGTGTCAGTTAAAGGTATGATCTGGTTTGGCAACATTATGGTTTTGCGGGTATGTCTAAGGTATCCGACATGTTCTGCATTGGTAAGTTTGAGGAGAACTTCTAAGACTTAGTTCTGACTACTCGGAAGTAGTTAGTCGGCAGCACCGAACCTCATCATAATGAGATATTGGTGGCTCTTCAGTGTTGAGAATTAGTCTGAGGTTTCTGCTAATGGTCAGCTCCCCAGGTAAGTACTCGAGAATTATCACGTTTTTCTTAAGTTGTGGTTTGAACCTCGGTAAGGATGTTCTGAGATAGTTCTGACATGTAGGATACTCTTGGAGGACCAAAAGTCCTAAGGGGAGAGAATGTTAGAGACCAACGCAGGACGTTGGTAAATTTTTCTAAAAATTTTATTCGAGGATCAGATTCTGTTAGTATCGGGACTCGGTTTTAAACATGCGGAGCACATTTTCTGTTAAGTATCATGTCCTGGGACTTCATTTGATGCTCATTTCTGTGGGATTTCACATTTTGGTATTGGTACGTGAATCCCAGGCCATTTTTCTAAAATTCACTTTGGAGGGCAAAATGGTCATTTTAAAAAATTAGAAAAAACAGGAATAATGTTGGACAAAAGTGGCGCCAAAATTTAATGGAGATATAAATAATTATTTGTTAAGATATGATATAAGCATATTATGTTATGATATGACTTAGAAATGAAAAGAGAGAAAGTTGATGACACATGTCACCAAAGTGGTGATGGAATTAATATCTTTTTTATGAGAAAAGATATTTTGTGGTAGGACTAATTGTTGGAAGGATATGTTGTGGTGGGATTTTATTATGATTGGAATTAAAAATAGAAAAAAATAATTGAGGTACTAAGAATTAAAGGAAGGGTATTATTAATATTTTGGAAATATTTGAGATCGGAAATAATGACTGGAGAGATAAGGGGTATATTTATGGTTATGATTGGTAATTTAAAAGAGAATAAAAGGGATGAGGTAGTAGGAAAATAAAAAGAAAAGGGGAGATATTATTATTATGGATAAATACATGGAATAGTAAGAAAAGAGGAAAGAGAAAAAGTATTCTTCTTCATTCCTCCTTCCATGGCCGATTTCTTCAAGTTCTTGGGGCAAAGATGAGCTTCTTCAATTCCTCCCATTTTTGCAAGAGGAAAGGCTTGATTCATCATTAAAATGTTGAGGTAATAAGTTTTTCTACATGTGTTCTTCATTTCAAGGCCAATTTTGGGCATTATGATGAGCTAGGGCTTGAGCCCTTTTCTTGAATCATGAAGATTGGCTTGAAATTAAGTTTCCAAAGTGTTGTATGGAAGCTTAGCAACACGTTTTGTGCTTGAGACTTCATCCTTTCTTTCCTCCATGTTGGCCGATTTTATCATGTTGTGATTAGGGCATTTTTGTGATTTCTTGATTGATAAAGAATGAGTTGAAATTGTGATGCCAAAGTGTTGTGAGGATGTTTAGTAGCTCAATTGTTACTTGGATTCATATTGAAACTGTTACATCCACCAAGCTAGGATGACGACTTTACAGAACCGGAACTCAGTTTCCAAGGTTAAGGTATAAAGAATGATGAATTTTATGTAAGGGAGTTAAGTTAAGGTGTAGCTGCATGAAATGTCATGTTTCGGGAGATTATAAGGTATAATTTCCCCATAGAACGGGTTAGGAACCATCTCGGTTCGATACGAGAACGAGAACGGAAGAAAGAAAGGTTTTACGACTTCGGGCGCTAGGTTGGCGCCACCTTGGTGCCATGGTGGTGCCAAACTTGGAGCAACGGAGCAGCTGAGCATTTCTAGGAGCCTTGGTGTGATCAAGGCTTGATCATGGCGCCAAGGATGGTGCCAGGAACTGAAAAAATGGCCAGTTAATGAAATTGGAGGGTTCTGGCATGATGGCGGCGTGATGGCGGCGTGATGGTGGCATCAGGGAGGAGAAAAACGGAAAGCTGATGGAATGAAGAGTCCACGGCGTGATGATGGCGCCGGGATGGTGCTGGAACGCCCAGAATTCTTAAAGAGAGCTACATCATCAGCTCCTCATTCTTCACGATTCCACATTCTCTCTTCTCTCACTCTAAACCGAAATCCTCTCCATCTCACCTTCAATTTTAAGCCTCCAAAGCTCAAGGTGAAGGTGAAATCATGCGGGAATCATTATAGAAACAACATTGCAATAAGAATCAAGCTCCAACAACATCAAAATTGGTAGAATCTGGATTTGGGGCGAAATTGCTACTATTCATGGATGAAAAAATTCGTCCAATCCATGAAGTATTGTTGAGGTAAGCTTTCTCTAATGCTAGATATGAAGTAGAAACAAGCTTTAAACCATCCA
>JBBYHH010092645.1:0-15129 GCA_038382905.1 Daphne laureola
CTACATTGTTGCAATCTTTCCTGGCTAACAAGTTGCAAGGGAAAAAAAGCCTGGAATTTGCAAAGATCCCTGCTTCACAAAATCATCCACTTTGGTCCCCCAACTAGGTGGGAAAATCATTTTAAGTAACAGCTAGGGAACATCCAAGTTAAAACAAGTTCCAATATGTTTGATCATTGATTAATGCACTGTTTAGTTGTAAGTTGTAATTGGGGATGTGTGTTATCATGTGAGATTAATGGAAACCTATGAGGCACATGTGTGTATTAGATTCTATTTGTTAGATAGGAAATCTAAGAATAGGAGCAAAAAGAAAAAAAGTAAAACTACCAGCAGTTTACACAGTAAATGTTTGGTGCAAAATGTTGGTTGCATCAGGGTATGATTATGTATCAGCTACTGGCTTAATTAGTGGCACAAAATTTAATTAATGCAAAAAGGTGCATTAAAGTGTCAATAAGTACTAAATTATTCAAAGACTTGCTGCTTTAAACTGTTGATATATGTTAAACTGGGAAATCCCACATGACCCATATAAAGTGTTAAATAAATATTTATAATAAGAATAAGCTTCTTCACTTATTGTTAATTTGTTTTGAGTTTGATGTTTTATATTATATGGTATCCAACCAGGTTGGAAAAAAAAAACCAACAATTGTTTAAATAATTAAAAACGCCCAAAAATATCCATGTGATAGAGTTAAAAAAACTAGCCTACACATGAGGGGTGTGTTAAAGAGGGAAATCCCATATGCCCCAACATATAAAGTGTTAAACAAATGTTTATTATATGTTAAACAAATGTTTATAATAAGAATAATTATTGCCAATAAGATTCCTAGCTAGTAAGGAAATAATGATGTAATCATGTAGCTAGACACAAGAATGTTTGAGAGTAGGGAGGGGAAGAGAACAGAGAGTGGACAAAATAATGGGTGTTTCCACTGTCAAGGGAGCAAAAGAGAGAGATTTTTTCAAAGTGGTGGGGATGGAATGAATGACTAGTAGTAATACTCTATTTTATGTAAGGTTATGAGGCCCATAGTGTAGGTACCATTCATGAGGGGTACTGCTGGTGATTACAATCACTAACTGCTGTAAGAGTTAAAATTGAACATTAACTGATGATAGGAGTAATTGAGTTGTATCATTTACAGGGGGCAACTAGGCAAAAGAATAAAGAAACATAACATATAAGGGTTGGGCAATGGCAATATATATAGTTCATGCAGCAGCCTAATAGTTCATCCTAGAGTCAAATATTTCACTTTTTATGTGATAGTAACTAAGTAAGTAAAAACAAAACCTCAAAGCTCACCTTTTCTTCATGCAGGCTAATACAGTAACTAATAAGAGAGGTAGAATGGAATTAAGCAGAAGGTGGGTAGCTAAGGAAGTGGGAGAATGATAACAGTAGTTGACAAATTAATGAAAATCCCACTAGCTAAAAATGTTGCAAAAAGGGCTTCACTTTGACTATAGAGAAGCAAAAAGACTAATAAGGGAACATTTTGGTGGTGTTGCCCTAACTTAACTAGGGCCGAAAACGACTCGAGCCGAGCCGAGTCGAGTACTAAGTTATTCATGTTAGACCTGAAATCGTGTTTAAACTTAGTTTGAAAATATTATGAACGAGGTCGAACGAGCTTTAAATCAATCGAGTTTGAGTCGAGTTCGAGCTATTCACGAATATTAATGGAAAACGTTGGGATAAATTGAGTCGAGTCGAGCACTAAGTTGTTCATGTTAGGCTTGATAAATGTATCGAGTTTAGAATTTTGTTCAAATTTGACTTAAAAATAATATGAACGGGCTCGAATAAACTTTTAATTGAACCGATCCCGAATCGAGTTCGAAGTGTTCGTTCAACTTTCGCCCTAAACTTGAGCAAACGAGTGTAGTGTTGTATAGGCAAATATAGCTAGTTAGGCACACACAGGTAGTTGCAAGGATGGGTCCTCCGTCCTCCATGGCGATGGCTACTGGCTACTGGCTAGGTTTATTTAATAGTAGAGTATTAGCTTCCACAACCACAAAACCAGCAGCATAATTACTTAGTGCATCAATATTGGCGGCCGGTTCACCACAAGAGCCTTTTGATCATGAAGTATTTTGTGACCCATCTTGTCTTGAGGGTCTTCATTGCCTGATCACGTACGGTACGTGCATGTTCCTTTAGCCACCAATTGTGTCTTTGAAAATACATTTTCTTTGGTCTTCCAATTTTGGATTCTAATCAAATCCCATTCTGCCGTTTTGTGAAAACAATATGTGATTCCATTAGACTTTTCCGAATGTTTCTTTTATCTTTCACGAGTGTACTGTTCATTGATTGTATCAAATTAAATCAAATCGTTAAGATGAATTGAGTTAAATGTGTCAAATTAATCATCCAAATAAATTAACGGTGAAAGTCACATTTTGACCCATTTCTATTGAACTTCATTGAATCACTTAACCATGAAGCGGATCATCTCTACGAAAAGTCTTTGAAGTTTTGAAAACATACAAAATTGTCCTCAAACTTTCAAAAAGTTTAGATGTGGTTGTCAATCCAATGGGTGTAAATGGGTAAGGCATTTAAATGGTAGCTGGACTTGGGGTTTATCAAGTCGATCTCTATCGAATTCAAATTTAAATGAACTTGATGAGTTAATGAGTCGAACTTGATCCTAACGATACTCGGTCGTATTGAGTATTGATACTTATGGATACTTATCAAATCTCTTGAATTTGTTTATTATACTTATGGGTATTTAGAAAGTTTCAAAATGAATCTATAGAGCTATTTGAACCGAACTCGAGTCTAACATATTGGGTTTGAGGAATTCGAGTTGTAACCCGAGTAGAATCGATAGGTTAAGAGGCCGAGCTCGAGCAGAGTGGATTCGGGCTCGGCCCGACCCATTTACATCCCTCTCAATCCTTCCAAAAACATGACCAAAAAGTTTGCTTGTTTAATCCCGAAGCTTGTGGGGAAAATTAAAAGATGCCCAAAATTTTGAACAATTACACTACAATCACTGCATATTCGAGCGAGTGAAATATCTATCGGATATTCACTAATAGAATCATTAGAACGGAACAATTCACAAAAAGAACATATTAATGTTTGATTAATATATGGAACAAGTTAGTTTCTTCGTAGGGTGTGCAATCTTGGTTGGTTGTGGTGGTTGGCAGGATGTGCAATCTTGGTTGGTGTGGAGACCTAGTGGAGAACATGGCAGGGAAGAGCGAATCTGGTTCTCCCTGTCTGGACCAGTGATCCACAGATTTCTGGGCAGTGTTGGTTGTGAGCCTCTCTGCACTATCTGGTTCTGGCAATTGGCTCTGGCACATTCGTTGTTAAGTTGCTGGATTAGGATGGCTCTTTTGGAATCTTGACCACTAACTTCTTTTGTTCTTTCAGGTATTATCACAGGGTACAAGTCTTTTAGAGTTGCTAACATGCAACTCGTTTGACGGAGGTGGTCGGTAACCGTGCACTTCACGAGGAATGTTGTGGGGAGATACATGCTTCAAGGCACATGGCCCATTGAAGAACGTCTGCTTGGTTAGCTACGATTCCGGTTTACCATCTTTTTTCAACTTCATTTTTGTTCATGGATGTGTCTTATATCAGATACTAGTTTGTTTTGTTTCTTCAAATGGTCGCTTAATCTTAAATTATTCGGTCAATAGGGTGCATAATGCTCGTCATGGGTTAAAGCGTAGTCCTAATTTGTTCAGGTCTTGTACCTGCTTTAACAACTGTTTTTGGCTTAACGCCGGTTAATATCGAATGAAACATTCATTTTTAATATATATATATATATATATATATATATATATATATATGGAACAAGTCAACCTGCTGCAATTTCCATCTAATTATGTCCTGGTTATAGTGTTAAGGGGTGCGTGATGACATTGATGAGTTTGAATGGTACTCCCTTCATCCATATATTATAGAAACGAACACTTTTTGACACAAGATTCTAGAAGGGTTTGGGTTTGGGTTTTGGTTCGGGTTCAAGTTTAGTAATCTTAACGGATGTACGTTAGCACGTAGTTGGTCATAGTAGTTTCTTATGGACCAAATTAAGCTAATCGTTTAACAAACACCTTAATAAAAAACTTAATATCGTGACAAAGCACTAATAAAATCTTAACAAGTAAATTAATGCTATACAACTATTATCAATTATGCATGATTCTTTCAGATTTGTAGTTGATGTTTAAATATTGAATTATACGTCTTTAATTATGAAATAAATTTTAATATTTTTTGAGAAAATGGATCAATTATATTAATGAATTTTAATATTGCTCTATATGTTTTACCATTGCTTTTGGGTATATGTTTTGCAATGATAGAATTTACTCACATGATGGATTATCATACTAATGAAACCTCATTGTGACATTTACTCAAGTCAATGAAGTTTCCATATACTTGATCTAAACCAACTTTCTCAAGTTAATTCTAGAGAATTTACTGAATTCCTTAAGTTAAGTTCAACAAAAGCTTTTCGAGCATTTCATCAAATATTTGATGACGGTAGAAAAATAGAAAGTTCTTCTATTCATGCTACACCTTGAAACTCAAGAATCACTATAAATTCAAGCATATATACACATTCCAACAATCACTAGGATGTGATCACCATGTTTTTGAACCATAGGAAAGATAGAATCTGAATATTTGTGAAGATTCTGGATGGTCTCCAATGAAGGTTTTGCATCACTAGGTTGTTCTGCCCTTTCGACAAACCCCACACAGTGATATAAGTGATGGCTTGCCAAGCCTGACCTTCTCGTGAAGGAATTTGAAAGTAGAAGTCATCTCCCAAAACCTCGACGATGTTGAGAAGACCTGATCACAAGTCCATGTTGCACGACACTGCTACTACTTGTCATATCACCGTGGCCTGCGGACACCGAACTAGGACATGTGATCTGTGGACTCGGTTGCATCCTGGCATAGCGGGCACGTCATCGTATCGACCTCAATAATCAACTCATTGCTGTCGCAGCTGGTCCCTCACCGAAATGTAATGTCGGGTGGCTCGCCATATGAAAATGTTTACTCTCTTTTGCGAATTTGTTGCACCAACGCATCGGAATTTTGTGGCCCGCCGAGAGCTTTGCGTCGATGAGAGAAGAGAGGTGGCGAACTGTGAAAGCTCCATCTGATGCACGTGTCCAACACCAACTGTCCATGATACCTCTTTTTGGTTTGAAATCCTCCAAAATGGTTAGAAGTTGAAAAAACTCCCCTTCCGCACTTCCTCTTAATGGTATCCTCCAAGTCCACTCCCAACTCCAGTCCTCATCCGCCCATCTAATCTTCTCTATCACCCGGCTCTCTTGGTTTACCTCCATTTCGTACAGCCTCATAAATCTAGACTTAAGTGAGCTTCCACCCACCTAAACATCCTCCGAGAACTTCGTAGTGTTTTCCATTCCTCAACCCCTCTAACTCCCCATCAACCTTTCTAATATCCTTCCAGACATTCCACCCCTCCAGATCCTCTCCCCACAACAACGAACCGGGCACCCCCCATTAATGTTTGCCACTATTTTCACCTATTATCTATCTACTTCGTTAAGCCACCTCTGCTTCGACCTTTCTAGCAGAGCAAAATTTTTACCTCTCAGACTACCCACTCTCGGACCCTCAGCTTCGTTGACACGAAATAATCTTTCAATCTTAGTCCATATCAACTTTCTACCCTCCCTTGAAACCCCCCAAACGAATTTATTTCTGATTTTCTTAATTTTCCTCACCACACCAACCGGGACACGCAACACTGATAAGTGATACATGGATAGACTTCCAAAAACCGAGTTTATTAACGTTAGTCGACCACCGATCGACAATGACTTAATCTTCCAAGTGGAGAGTCTAATCTCTCCACTTTTGCCACTACCACATCCCAACTTTTGATGCGACTTATATTTAATCCTACCGGCATTTCGAGGTAGATAAAGGGGAGAAGTGACGCTGAGCAACCTAATATACGAGACAATCAACCACTTCACTTTGAGACCTAATGAGTATAAAAGCATTTTATCTATGGGAACCATTTTTCGTTAAAAAGTTAAAAACTGTGGTACTCATTTATGACCAGCATTTTAGATTTAGTGTTAACAAATTCTATGAACTTCCCCTATCGGTAGTTAGAGAACTTGATATATCAGGTTAAGATGCAATATAATTACTAGGCAAAGAGAGAGACGCAAACTTTTTGAAGACCACAACAAATGTTACCATAAGATAATTTTTATGTAAGGAATACTGAATCTGGATATCTTAGGGTAATAAAAAAAAAACAGGAACAAAGGGTGAGTTTGTTAGCTACCGGTCAATTTTCTTATTGTTTTATGTCCAACTTGAGCAATAAATACGTAACTGGTAACATTAGGACTGAATTGTGATTTCCCTAAGTTATATGGCTAATATGTTAACCTTTACTAAGTTTAAGAACTGAACTCGTAGTTTCTCCACCAAAGCGAGATCTAACATCAATGGCACGTGTCCATAAATTGAAAATCCATTCACGCGCCAAGAGAGGCGCGTGTGAGCATAGTTGACAGTGCCTCCGTCCTCCTCCTTATCATTTCTTTTTAGCCGCACGGAGAAACTTTTTTTGTTTTTTATGGCTTAAATACATGTTAACATTTATGATAAAATAGACGATTAATGCCGTTAATAAAAAATATTGTAAATAAGGAATAGACTCATTTAACTCGTCACGTGCGATCATGAGACGTGATGGAAGTTTACGTTTTCAATTAGAAAACAAGAGCAGAGTCATGTTACAGACATCCATTAAGAGCATCTTCAACAGCTTCTCAATTTTGGAGAATTTAAGACCATTTTTTGGTCCAACAGATTCCCCATCTCAGTCTCCAAAATAGAAAAAAGGGAGAAAAAAAGAGCTACATTCGCCAAATATGCAACATTTGCCATATTTTTTGCGAGACGCTCTTTAACCTTGGGCATTGTGAGAGAGACATGTGTCAAAAATTATAAGGTTGATGATTATGGATTAGGCCAATGTAATATTTATCTCTCCAATTTTTTTTTTTTTTTTTTTTTAGCCTTTTTCAAAACTAATTTTTCTACTCCACTTGATTATGGGTGGTCCATGTACTTCTCAAATTTCTTCTTCTTCTGATGCTACGTTTTTCAAAACTCATTTTGCTACTTTTGTTTTTTTATTAATTATATTACTTTATTATTATACTACATTTTATTTTTTATTTAATTATTTTTTCACTCATGTTACTCATGATATTTGGTATTCATATTTTAATATGTATATATATAATCAAATAACTTATGTGTAGTGGTTAATAAATGTGTTTAACTTATATTCTCTTCGTTCTCAAAAGATTGTATCATTTGTTTTGACAGTTTCACTGTATTTAATCTATGATTTATTTTCATGCATTTTTAGATATTGAAAATTAGAAAATTCATTTGGAAACCATTATTTGATATTCAACTTTACTAAATATATTTTTTCTTAATTGTTTTACACTGTTTATCTTTATTAAAAATTGAGTCAAACAATGAACATTGAAACAGTAAAGTCAAACGATATAATTTTTTGAGGACGGATGGAGTATATATATATATATATAAACTTTATTATATATTTTAAAGTTTCAAATAAAAAGTAATTTATTATTTACCAATTAAAGATGTAGAATATTTTTATTATTGTAATAAATGTAAAATTCTCCAAAATAGAGAAACTGTTAGAGTTTGAGCAAAAATATTTTAGAGAATATGGTTTTTGCTTCTCCATTTGGAGAAACTTTTGGAGAAATTGTTGGAGATACTCTAAGAGCTTGGATTATTGGGTTAGTGCATATAAGGGCCCCAACTCAATTAACTCGTCACTTGCTGTCACAAGACGTTACAGACGTTTACATTTTTAATTGGAAAATAAGAACAGAGTCTCGTTATGAATGTCCATTAAACACTCTTGTATCTTCAACTCTTTTACTGCTTTCTCTAGTGAACCGAATCCAGTTTTATAATATACTAATTTAACCTCACGTGACGAGTTAACTAAGTTGGACCTCTTATATGCACCACCCCAATACTGATTTGCAGCTTTTTTTTATTCAGACTCTTAGTTGTTCATTTTATCATAATTGAGGGTATTAATCTGTATTTAAGTTTTTTTGTTTTTTATTTTTTATTTTTAAAAAAAATAAAATAAACTAAGGCGTTCGCATATAAATAAACCATTAATAGGACTTACTGTAATAGTGGTAGTAATTCTTTTTCTTTTTGATTGAAGAAGTCGTAGTAATTCTTTTACCCTCTGAACAAATACGAAAGTTTCAATTTTTTTTTTATTTTTGCGGTTCTTCTCTTGAAGACATACAAGTTACAACCCCACGAATTTCGTTTTGCCAAATGAGAAACCAGCTCCCATCTTAACCCACTTCAAGGTACGCTTCGTATTGCTTCATCTTCATCTTCTTCATCTTCTTCTGCGTGTAAATATGAATGAATATAATATAGTAGTATATTTGCGTTTGTGTGTGTTGTAAGTTTGTACTGTGTTTGTGTTCACGTTTTGTTCGTTTCCAATCTGAAACAAATTAATCGGCACTGCAGAACATTGGAGACCCACAACTCATTCTCCTCTTACTCTCTCTGCCATGGAGGACGAGGTTAGTTACTCAATCTCTTTGCTTTTTGTCCTTTCTTCTCTGGGTTTCTTCCTTCCTTCCACTTCGTACCTTCCCCTCTCGATCCTCTCATGTCTTGTGCTGTGTTGTGTGTTGTGCTTCGCTTCTGGAGCGATTCAATGCCAAGTTCGTCTCCTGTTTTTGGGTTTAACCAGTGGAATTCGCGGGATCATATATGAATTTTCGATGTCAACAGTTGTGTCTTGTTATCATCGCCGTTTATCACGTTATTCTTCTTTTTTATGCTCTTTCATGTTCCCTTATTCTGCCATGGTTCAACTCCGGAGGTCTTTGGTTGGTCAAGATTATGTTCAAGTTTAATGTTTGCTGCTTAGTGATAAATGTGCTTGTTGGGTTCTTCTGTCTTAGAACAAACTTGCTGAATTTGGGAATACTGTGTTTAGTTAATCTTTTGTTCTAGGTTCAACATTAATGGATCTGAGTCGACTGCTTTCAAGAAACCCGATGCTTCTTTCTGTATTTGGTTTTTCGAAGTTTTGATTGTTTCTAGGAATGTGTTACTTTGTTTTGTTGCCATTGATTCACAGACACCTGCACCATGTCAATCTTCTTGCATAATGTATTCTTCTTCTTCTTGTCGTGTATGGAATCAACTTGGTGGAGTATTTATTATCGTGCAATTTTTTTTCTCTCTTATGGTTTTAGAGTTTATTTTTCAGCAGAGATGAGAGACTTTTGTTGCTTTTACAGTGTCCACTAGTTGGGCATGATTTAAATTTACAAGCTCTACCTGAGGATTTCAAATGAATATGCAATTCAGATAGCTTATACAGTTACTTCTGCTACTCGTTAATGAATTAACTTTTGCAGGCTAGAAAACTGTTCTTGTTCCACAGTGGAAGCTAACTTGCTCTGTGTGAATAATGTGGCAGATAGAAGTTGATCAGGAGATTCAGAGTCAGGATGCAGACAGGGAACCATCTGACAATCAGTTACTATGTGCTGAATCCCATCAAGAGTATGATTCACTCGGAGAGCCAGAGGTTTTACCTCGAGTGGGAGACGAATATCAGGTCAAGCTGCCACCATTTGTGATAGCATGTGATCAAGTCTTGCCAGAAAACAGGCAAATGTATGTGGGATTGCCTTTATCAATAATGTGGGTACCCCAGGAAGGTACAAACATAAAGCAGGAGTCAACAAAACCCTCCTACAATTTGGTTGGTGAAGCAAATAAAACTTTGCTTGTAAAATCTGAATTGCCCGTGGACTCCAAAACTTGTTCAGAAAGTTGTGAGCCCAAAGTCGAGCCTGTGAATGTAGCTACAGCTTTCGGGGAGTCTGATAAGTCTGCTTTGCAGCATGAAATCTGCAAGTCCAGAGAACAGAGATATTGCCCACTTCCATGCTCGTTGGGTGACTCCTGGGATGATAAAGAACAAGCTGCTTTCCTTCTTGGACTCTATATATTTGGCAAAAATCTTGTTTTGGTGCAGAAGTTTGTTGAGAGTAAAAAAATGGGTGACATGCTCACGTTCTACTATGGAAAGTTCTATAGATCTGTAAGGTACCGTAGATGGTCAGAGTGCCGGAAAATGAGGAGCAGAAAATGTATCTATGGGCAAAAAATATTTACAGGATCCAGACAACAAGAACTGTTGTCTCGTTTGCTTTCTCACCTGCCAGAAGAACGTCATAATGCTTTACTCAAGGTATAGCTTTTCGTGTCTATTCTCTGCTTGACATGAAACCAAATGTCGTTTGCACATTGGGAGAAGTAGCATTCATGTCTGTTCCTATCCATTGGATACGTAGATCCTGGTCGTGTCCAATTCAGGAACAAAGGTTCTTGCAGTGAACATGCATTTTCTTATGCTGATCAGTTGCAACAAAACATTACTATCTTGCTTGTTCCGCAATGCCTTGTCGAATTTTAAAACATTTTAGAAATGAGTAATCATGATGGTTATTTAGAAGGGTATCCATGGTCCATGCTGTAAGTTACTAAGAAGGCATGTGATTCCTTTCTGTGTCTACTCCTGTGCTTTGATCATACAGTTCATGTAACAGCTACATTGATGATTCAATATTTGCTGATCCATATAAGAATAGGTCCCACTACATCTTGCAATGTCAGATTCATGGTATTACTTGATTCAAAGTTCACTGTGTCTTGAATACCACATATGTTTTGTGTAGCAAGTGACTGAATCCAAGCCTCCAGTTCTTGTATGTTCAATCTTACTATTTTTTTATTCAAAGCTTTTATTTCCAAAACAATTTCCAGGTATCTAAGTCCTTTGGAGAAGGAAAAATATTGTTCGAAGAATATGTCTTCCGTCTGAAGGCTACAGTTGGACTGGACAGTCTTATCAATGCAGTGGGCATAGGTAAAGGAAAGGAAGATCTCACCGGAATTGCACTTGAGCCATTAAAGGCTAATCATGCCGCTTCAACCCATTCAGAAATACCAGTTGGCAAAGCATGGTCGATGCTAACACCTTTGGAAATAATCAACTTCTTAACAGGTAACTACCGCCTAAGCAAAGCCCGGTCAAATGATCTCTTTTGGGAAGCTGTTTGGCCCCGTTTGCTTGCCAGAGGGTGGCACTCTGAGCAGCCTAAAGACCATATATATGCAGTTGGTCCCAAGCACTGTTTGGTCTTCCTTATCCCTGGAGTCAAGAAATTTTCAAGAAGGAAACTAGTGAAAGGCAATCACTATTTTGATTCGGTTAGTGATGTTTTGAATCGAGTTGCTTCAGACCCGGGACTTCTTGAACTTGAGAATGGGGAGCAAGGAGGAAACAACAAGGAGGAAAGTGGATTTGCCAATGGGAGTCGGTTGGAGAAGAATGATTCTGGTAATCAGCAACAGCACTGTTACCTCAAGCCCAGAACACCTAGCCGTTGTGTGGATTTCATGAAGTTTACCATAGTGGATACGAGTTCAGCTAATGGGGGAAAATGTAAGTTCAGAGAACTCAAAACCTTGCCAGTTGACATGAAGTCTACTCTCTCCAAAGACCATTCTGATGATAGTGAGCAGGAGAGCTCAGAGGATTCCACCGATAAATCTGTCTCAGACAGTTCTCAGCCTGCTGAAAAGTGTGGTAGAAATTGTCGCAAACCTGCAGACATCAGTGTAAGTTCAGGTCTCCCTTCCAGAAGCAACATTTCAAATAAGATATTTCAGGTGCGTGCTTCAGGTTATAACGAAGTAACTGCAAAACCAGAGATTGAGAAAACAAAAACAAAACATGGCATGCAGTTGGAAAAGGCTGTAAAGGAGCAGCCGAGCAGTAGAAGAAAACTTGGTGAGAAAGGGGATGTAGCACCAGCTGCAAAACGACGGCGACGGATAACTGCTTGCAGTCGCTCAGAGGCAACTCAGGCCTCGACTTCATCAACTAACCTAGCTGCTTTCGGAATAAAACAAAAGCATGCCAGTAGCTGCAGGGACAGTCTTCTTGTTAGTGCATCAACATCCTCCAAAGGTGTCCCTTTGGAGCAGAAGCTCTCATCTCCATCTCCTTCATGCAGTAGTTGTCGAACAAGTGAAGCAACTCTTAGCAGCACTACTCGTGCTGTTGCTGATAATTCTCATGATGAAGTGCAACCGCGTGTGCTGATTGACTTGAACTTACCCGTCCCTCCAGAAATTGAAACCGATGAACATTTCAAATTGGATGTGATAAAAAGAGAACTTGAAGAGCTGAGCAAAGGGTTCGCTGATGGCAGTGAACAAGATGTTTCTGGTGGTGCTGTTGAGATGAAACCCTCGGTCAGTATGCCTCAGATTGAGGCAATGCCTGCTATGAATTCTAGGAGACAGAGCACTCGAAATCGACCATTGACAACTAAAGCACTTGAAGCTCTTGCTTGTGGATTTTTAAGCACAAACCAAAAACGAAAGCGGATGGACAGAACCCCACCACAAAGATCATCAAAATCTTCTCGTCAAGCTCGTGGACAGATTCCAGAAGCTGGTGCCCGTGTTGGCAGCATTGTAAATATAAAACCGGAGGAGAGGGGAAATCATGATGTGAGCAACTGTAATGGAGTGATTGAGGAAGCTTCTAATGTGATTCCAAATGGAATTGAGCTCAAATCTTGGGATTTCTCAACTGGTTAACAAGTGATTCGCCGACATGACATGAAAGTAGTGCTCGCAGAACCTCCTCAAAACGCTTTTGCTCCTCGGGACGAAGCACCCTCAGTCCTCTTGAAACCTGCTGCTACCGCGGGTACTTGGAGCTGGTTCCAACCTCATAAGAACTTAACTTCTAGTGCCAACCTCTAGGAGCAAGTCAGCATCAGGAGATCGCTGCTGGGAACATAGTAGGAGAGTTCTACATAACGAAAATTTTCATTGATTCCGTATACTAATTGGTAGATACTATATTAGTATAATAGTAGTAGTTTGGTGGTAGCACTTGAAGCAATGGGCAAGGATGCATGATTTGCATTCATAGATGAATTGGTGGGAGATGCATACAGGTGAGCCTCAACCAAGTGATGCTCATCCAAGTTTTTGTTACTCCTCTTGTGTTGCCTTGTCATACAAGTTAAGAGTGCAAAGTGATAGATACGCAACTGTTGACGTTTTCTGTTTAGTTGACGATTTTATATACCACCTTCCGACTCTCAGATTAAGTATTATACTCCATGATGATAGTGTAGATTTCAGGAAATTAAAGCTGATGAATATTTTGTAAGTTCCACATATATACTCCATCCGTTCTAGAAGATTGATACGTTTTTCATTTTTGGTTGTCTCGGTCAAATTGATTCGTTTCTTAAAAAGGAAGTTTTTTTTTATCATATTACCTTCCATATTCGTTTTTACTAAATTTTTTTTTTTTTTTTTTTATATGTGTCCTTTCTTTCTTACCCTTTTGTTAAAAATACTCTTAAATCTCAATGCCCGGCAAACGCATTAGCTTTACTGGCGGCGAATGATGGATGTGAGACGATCAGAGGAAACAAGAAAAGTTGGAGGCCGGCAATATGCCTACTATACATGTATGAGTAAAGAGGAAGAGACAAGAATTCCATGGAGGTAGCGATATTAGATATGCACCGAGAGAGATCAAAAGAGTTCCATTTGATTATCATATCATCATCAACATTGATTAAGATGATGATGAGGGCAGTAAGAGATGGTGGTGGTAGCCTCCTCGGCCTAAAGATTCACGGATCGGAAAAGTCAATGTGCGTGGCTCGCGTCCTCCTCTGCCTCGCCGAGAAAGGCCTCCACTACGACCTCCTCCCCGTCGATACGCTCCACGGCCCACAAGCACTAACCTTACTTATCTCTCAATGCACGCAGACAAGAACCAACTATATTCATTCATTCATCTTACGGGTCTCAAATGTATCATTCATTTTCACTTGCAAGTTACAAAAGAAAGTGGACAATACATTTGTGACAGAACTAATACTTTGTGAGACGGGCAAAGTATTTTGTAGTTAGTAATCATTTCTTGATGATGATCGTAATGAATTGTGTTGATACTGCAGCCATTCGGTCAGATCCCTGCTTTCCAAGATGAAGAACAGGGCTTGGTCTTATTCGGTAAAAAATTAATTCAAACTAATTTACTCTCTCCGTCCCTTTTTAATAGTTACGTTTTTTTTTTGCATCTAATCTAAAATTAATTAATTGATTGATGCAGAATCGAGAGCGATCTGCAAATACATAGCCCAGAAGTACAAGGACGCCGACGGGATTGACCTCCTCCGAATGGAGAGTTTGAAAGAGTGAGGTGAAGTGGAGGTGTGGATGGAGGCGGAGCAGAGGCGGATCAGCAGAGGTGCTAGCCCAGCTCCAGCTGAACTAGAATTTGGACAATTACTTACTACCTATATTCAATTAAAAAAAAAATATTATCCTTAACTCAAACCCAGCCTAACTTCTAAAAATATTTTATTCCCAACCCCTTAGACGAGCCCCTCCCCTGAGTCCACATCCTCTTCATTTCGTCATTCATCCAATTACAATTTTTACATTTTTTTATCGAATTCTTAATAAATAAATATTATATAAAAATTGTGTTTTGATTTTTCAAAACTTTATTACTCCATTCGTCTACTAAAAATTGTCGCTGATAGTTTCACCGTATTTAATCTATGATTTGTTTTTCATGAATGTTTAGACATCGAAAATGAAATATTTTATAGAGTAAATTACATCAGATATACCTAAACTATAGTTTTTGTTGCAAATCTATACTTGAACTAAAGTTTGTTGTAAAAGTAGCTCTAAAGTATGAGTACGTTGCAAATCTATACTCGCGATTTAACATCCGTTAAAACTTAACGGAATTTGCAGGGAAAATACTCAAATTGACCCTTATGGTTTCTAAAATGTGTTGAACACCCCTCTAATTTTATAATTTCATTTTTTAGTCATTATTCTTTATCACATGTGTATTATTTCAAATAATTTTCGTAAATTATTCATAT